>RJWJ010027677.1:0-22005 GCA_004363605.1 Indri indri
TTGGGACTGGGACTTGGGGGGAAGGGGGGACAAGGGCATCATACGTAACCTAAACACCTGTACCCCTATAAACAACAAACAATAAAAAATAAATAAAATAAAATGAAATAAAATAAAATATATGTTCTTGTCTTCTTATTACTTAGGCAGACTAATTTCAAATATATTTGTGTATAAAAGTAACTTTAAAACTATATATTGAAGTATCATTTCATGAGAGATTTAAAGCTATGTAATTTTCTCAAGGTTGTTCATATCATATGTAACATAATGGAACATAATAGTTTTATCATCTCATGTATAATAATGTTGACTTTTCTCTAGACAGAAACACACATATACTTGAATAAAATGAAAAAAAGACTTGGCTTCAATTCTTGGATCATTCAGTCATTTAGCTGACAAAACAATTATGTAATCAGTAAATATATGAATATTACTAATTGTGTTTTATTTTTCCATGGGAGCAAAAAAATAAATTTCTTGTTAACTTACAATTCTGACAAACCACTGCTCCAGCTGAATATTTTATGAAGCTACAGTTTGGCTGGTCAGCAGCCTCAAAGGAAAAATAAGATCAATACTTGTCACAGCAAGAGATACTTTACTGTCAGTGGAATGCTGTAATATAGCACGGAGGAAGAAAAAAATACACCAACACTTCTCAGGTTGGCCTTATGTAATGAGCAGGTTTCTATTAAGAAAACTAAATCACTTTTCCTGAGAATTTAATGCATAGATCAAAAGGCTTAAGTGTCACTTTGTAGTTCCATTTCCACATTTAGTCCATTTTATAAACTAGATATATAAAATAGGCCAAACTTTTTGATGAGAATGTGACAAGTTGCCCATACATTATGTATATTGTTCAAGCAATTCTTAGTGGTAGGAAAGAAACTCAACAACCCTAAACATTTTAAGCTTCAATAATATGTTAATTCCTTATAGGCATAGGATACCTGATGGTCCTTTTTATTTATTTTTTCTTTTTTCTTCTATCTTTACTTCCTTCCTTCCTTTAAAGATTATATTTCTATTTTCCACATTTTGCCTTATTGCCTGAAAATAACTTTGAATACTAGCACATATACATGCAGTTTGTGGACCATTGTTTTAAAAAAGTAACATGTTCTTTCTCTTCTACTTGCATTTTAAATTATATTTAAAGATAACAACAATAATTAGTGCTCAGGTCACACTCTTAGGTAAGTCACCAGTCAATCAGATATGGTAACTGAAAGAAATTGATGACGAATAGTAGAGGAGGGAAGTAATGAATATGAAATACGGCCCTACAAACAGCTGCAGAAGCTGAGAGCTGGGGGCTGCAGTCATACTAATTCCCTTCTAAGTGTTTCCCAGGAAGCAGCCTAGTGGAACCTGGGAGGAGCTGGTCTCAAGGATGTGGATCCAAGTGGTGTAAGAAATTGTCTGTGTTGGACACAGAGTTGCACAATTCAGTTTAACTCACAAGGAAGGAATTGCTGCCCAGGTGTTGGAAGTGTTCTCTGCACTTAATTCACTTAGCGTTTTCCTCACCTGCAGGCAACTCACTGACTTGACCAAAGGCACATCCTTTCTGGTGTGATCTATATCCAAAGATTGATTGCAGCAAGTGTATAAGTCACCTGCCATGTTGGTCCACTACAGAATAATTCTGATGACTGTGTGGCAAAGGCAGGAGTAGGTCTGACCAAGACTTTGTTGGGCTCATAGTACAGTTTAACTTCTCTGCTGCCTAATTGTGTTCCTTCCTCTCCCTTCCTCGTACATTAATCACTAATCGGGCCCTGCACACCAGAAGGTTTAGGGTATATTCTCTCTACCAGCTAGTTCCCCTGTCAGTTGGATGACCTAATGGGTTTCACTTCCCAGCAAACCCACAAAATTATTCAAATAAACAAATTACTTCCTCATGCAGGAACAAGGGGACACCTCATTTCCTGTTACTACAAAGTCTGCTTCATACGACCCCTACTTGCTCACTCTATTCTTAAATGCAACCCCTAAGTGGTCCTGTAAGGGGCAATGTCCTCTTCCCCAGGCTATGAATATATGTGACCAAGAGACTGCTGTTGATCTTATCAGTGCCAAGGAGACTATATATATATTCTGACCGTATCCCATTATATATATAATTATTATTACCCCAATTTATCAGAAAATAAATTGCAACAATGTGAAGCTTACTAAATTGTACAGTACTATAAAGCATTGTGTGCTGGAGCTGGGATTTTAACACCACGATCTGATTCCAGAGCCCTTGCTCTTAACCAAGGCACAACTAGTTACACAATAAAATAATTAAATGCATACCTAGTGTGATTGAACTTCCACATTTTGAAAATTTGTTTCAAAAATTAATTCATGATTATAAAGTATATCTTCCAAATCATTTATTCAGTTTTTTAAAAAAGAATGATTAAGCTTCAGGACGAGCTGCGAGATAAAGGAACACTCTTCATTTTAATTTGTAAAAATGTGTTGACACACATTAGCAGTGGTGACTCTGTCCTTCCAGTTCTTGACTGTCAGTCTTCACTGTGTGGCAGACTTTGTGGGAGCTGAAAACTTGTGATGAATTGTCATATGTTAACAGGCTCAATCCATTGTGAACCCTTTAAAGAAGTACTATTGGAAAATGAAATATTGCATGCAACTCTTTTGTCACACTAGAAATAAAAATATGGCAATAAATTAAAAGGGTTCTGAGAGGAAACAGGAAAATAGGAAAGATGAATAGGAGATGTTTTCTAGGAAAATTCAAAGTTAAAAATTAAAAATGAGACCCTTGTGCTTTGCAAATAAAAATGAGCAAACAAAAAAAAAAAAAAATAAAGAAAAGACAAAGAAAAAGGAAAACCAAAAAGGGGGAGAGGGGAAACAAAGGGTAGCCTGCCATTTAGCTGTAGGAAACAGACATATATATTTATCAAATAATTGATTTGTGCAATTTTTAATGCTTAGGCAAAAAGTGTCTGAGGAATAAAATAGAATCTGTGAGTCCAGGATAGGGGTGAAATGCCATATGTCCCCAGTTAACAAATATGCCATTGAAGCCTTGACATTTCAGCATGTGGTGCACAGACTGTTCTATATCAACCCACTGGAAACTGAAGAGGTGAAATTCGAAACTTATACAAAGGTTTTCACGGTGACAGAAATACGGCAAATGTAAGGCAGTCAGGATTGGACTGCGGGCATTTTTACCCTTTTAACTATTCCAAGAATTTCAAACAGGAGAGAAGGCCAAGTGATGGAGAGCAAGAATCCAGAAATATTATTTTGTGAAAAGTTTCACGGTCTATTTCTAAGAGTAAAATGTGACAGCTACCAAATCAGTATATGAAATTATCTCCTTAGTTTAAGTTTTTGAAACGTTATATTCCTGTTGCCTGGAGGTTTCTGCCATCAAAGTCAAAAGTCTTGTGCTTTATAATAAAAGGAAATCTTGAGGCAGAATATATGAATAAATTAATGAAAACACATACATAGATAAGAGAGAGAAATATGTAGATATCCTAAAGTGTACAATTATTACCTTAATTTCTTATAATTGGATCCTCCAGACTATGAAATTAAATGACAATTTTTGATGGAACTATTGTCATTTTGAATAGTGAAGCAGGAGCTAAATGTGAGTTTCTCAAATCATCTTTTTTTGTCAAGCATTCATAGACCTATAGCTTTTGAATGCACAGATAACACAAAAAGGTTAAAATTCTGTGAATGAATAGTCGAAATACGTGATTCTCAGATCCTTTATAAACAGTCCAATGTAGCTTTTTAAAATAAAGGATCCTTTGAGGAATGCAGCATTTTTATGTTATTGTGTATATATATATATATATATGGATTTGGTCAATACACGACATTGCTAAAATGTGATTAAAGAAGAACATGTGATTCTAGCTAGAGAATCAGCGAGTACTTCTTTAACTCCCTTCATTTGTAGATGAGGAAACTGAAGTCCATGATTATCGCAAACCTACTTACTGTCAGAGACTAGAACGTTTCTGTTTAATTGTTCTCAAGTAACACATTCAAATATGTTTTTATAATAATGTATAGAGGCCTACTTTCTTAGGAAAAAATGTGATTCTAAGACAATTTTGGAGATAATATATTGATTAGAGCCTGCTAATCATTTTTCTCTAACTGAAAGAAAAAAAGTAAAAATGGCAGCAGAAACTCCATATGTTAAAAAAAGAATCATGTGGGCTCTGTGTTTATATCATAAAACTCTCTGATGGGGCAATGTAAAATCAAATAGATATAATATGCTATTTTGGCTGTCTTATGTTGGCTTACTTTAGAGTCCAATTAGATAAGTTCGAAAATGTAAGCACCACATATATCTATGTTCCAATCCTTATTTTAGGCTTCATTGGCACAAAGATAAATGAGAGACGATTGCTCCCTTTAAAGTCATTGAGAAAGGCTGAAATATCTTCTTCCTGGCATAAGGCCTACATAATACTAAGTCCTTCTCTTTTTGAGCATTCCAAGTTTATTCTCAACTTCACTGGTGCTTGTTATTCCTTCATCTTGGAAAATTCTCTGCTCAGATCTCTACAGGTCTGATTTCTTAAAACCATACTGGTCTTACCCTCAAAAATCATCTCTTAAGCCTATCCTTACTCCAATCAAAGATTCCTCACTTAAATTTAATTATTCTACCTGATTAATCATCACTTTCTGAAATTATCATTTTCAATTATTTGTTAAATCTATGCTCTCCCCAACAGGAACTTACTATGATAGAATTCTAACTAGAACATGCTTGTACTGTTCACTAGCTTCATGTCATGAACACAGTCTTGTACAGAGTAAGCCCTCAGTAAATATTAGTGAATAAAATATGATATTTCTAAAAAGTTTGTTAGAAATAAAAAAGACTGAATGGATAAGTATATGAACTCATTTCAATTCAATATTTTATATTTTTGGAAAGTCTGTGATGTGCCAGACACTGTGCTAGGTACCAAAGAGAATAGATATGTATATGAATGGAAGAGGTGACTACAGCGCCATTTCTAATGCCATAATTTAGTGAGAAATACAATTGTGCACATACTTGTTATCTAAGTACACAGGACTGGTAATGTAGGGACAACGATTCTTCAGAATGGGAAGATCAAATATACAACAGTTGAGCTGGGCCTTAAAAAAGAAACAGTGTTTTGATAGGTAGATACAGTGATAAAGAAGAATGCAAGGAAAGAGGGAACATGGATAATTTCTCTATTTTAAAATGAATGTGTTATAGGAAACTTAATTACATCCACAAAATTCTATTAGGCATGTAACATAACATATTTGTAGGCATAATACCATGGGTTGAAAATCATGAGAGGTAAAATTTATCCTACAACAATTCTGTTCCTAAAAACTCGAGAAAAATCCCAGATTTCTGGTCATTTGCCATGTGATGATCCTCCCTCACTAGTGACAGATCTGATATACCAACACCGGGAGAATAAGACCGCATGGTTTGGACTATATCATTTCTCAAGGAAATTTCACATAATTTAAAAAAGTGAATGAGAAAATTAAAATATGATGCTTTGAAAGAGAGTCTTGAAATTGCCACATGATATATTATAATGGAGCAAATTGCAATAGTTTTATAACTAGAATAGAAGGCATCCACTTTTCAGGGTCCCAGGTCAAGAAGAAAAATTTGTAACTGAATGTTCTACCCATCATTTTTTATACAAAAGAAGATTAAAGCTATTTTTCCCAAGGGAAGCTGAAATTTATTTTTGTTCATCTTGCCTGAGAAATTGTGGATAGATAGGATAACTTTACTTTTCATATTTTTGTAAATATCAAGGAAAGAGCTGAGAATCAGATGATGGTCTCAGAGTATTATTAAAATTAACTTCAGAGTAAAGGAAAAGAAAAGCTGGTAAAAACCACTTAGCAATATAGGTTGCTTGGAGTTATGACTATCATTCAATGATTTCTTTTAAAATAATTTAATCAAGACCAACAAGATAAAATTTCATCACTGAATTTTGTCCAAGGAAGTCTCCAAATCAAAGGGCCGAATTAGCGAATATGTATCATATGTTTGGATCATTGTGATACTATGTGGCATGAAGGAGCTGATACGTGGTATGAGACCAGAATAATAAAATGGGTTAAAAAGAAACAGTCTAAATGCTATGGAAAGTAGTTTATATTTAGTCTATGTTAAATGAAGGTTCTTCCAGGTTATTCAAGTAGTGGTGATAATGATCAAATTTATATTGGAGGAGGAAAAGGAGGAGATTGATTAGGAAAAGGGAAAAAGCCAAATTCTTTTACTTATGTGGTGTTTTGTTGAAGAAAAATGTAATGTAGAAAAGTGAAACATTATATTGGTAGTCTAGATAAAAAAAGGTTAAAATCCAATGTAAAGGTCATTTGAACTAGACAAAGTTATGTCAGATTTTGCAACTGATAGGGATTGAGGAAGAGGTCTCAATTAATTAAGGCATCTAGGGAGAACCTGAGTGATTTGGCAAATAGTACAATTTAAAGGAAAACAAGAATACTGGTTGGATGAGGAGTTCATTGTTGGTGGGAGAGGCATTCAAGGTTGGTGGGAGGGAAGACAGTAAATTTATTCTGGAAATGTTGGCATTCAAGAGTTTGTGAAATATAAGGAAAATGTTGTTCTATGGGCAGTTGTAAATTGTCATAAAGTATGAAGGGAAGAACTCAGACTGGATATTCCTTACAACTTTAAAAGGGATATTAAAATAGTTAAGGCAATATTGTAACTCAGTTAGATTTAAACTAATTATAATATAAAACCTCTAAATGTTAAACTATGAAAATCTCATCTTTATTTTCCTTCAAGTCAATAAATAAGGATATGGCCCAACAGAATTTTTTTGGTCTCTACAGATATTTGCTGTAAAAATGGAAACACCTGGAAAAAAATGTAAACATACAGGCAAAACAAAAGAAAAGTCCATTCTCTTATGAATGTGTTATGTTTGTGAGTATATGCCAGTAGTTGTGGTGGGTATAATTATTTAAATTTTGAGGAGGAAAGATAACAATGTTTGTATTTTTTGTTAGAACAATAAAAATAGAAATTAAACTGGGCAATGTGGTGTGCACCTGTAGACCCAGAAATGATTGCTTGAACCAAGGAGTTTGAGGCTATAGTGTGCTATAATCATGTTTGTGAATAGCCCTGCACTCCAGCCTGGGCAAAATAGACAGACACCACTGTCTCTGTCTCTGTCTCTGTCTCTGTCTCTCTCTCTGTCTCTCTTTCTAGCCTATCTATCTATCATCTATCTATCTATCACATTTAGTAGGAAAGCACAGGGAAAAACTTGGTGTTTTAAAGAATTTTTTAAAAAATTAAATAGATTTACTACCATAATTTTCAAAAAAAAACAAATGAAAATTAGGACATATATTTTATTTCTAATCGCCTAAGAAAACAAAGCTATATCAGTTCCAGCTTTTCACAACACTCTAGTGAAGCAAATTTCTTTTCAATAACTTTAAAAGAAAGTGTGAAGAAAACAATTTTGTACATAATGGATAAAGATGATATTCAAAAGTGGCAAGTTGACAAATGACTCACTCGTAAGTGATTTGACATAATTTTGATTACAAAATATACATACTTCTTTGTGATTCACCATAGCTTTTCCCAAGAATTAATGGATGTTAACATGGAATAATGTGATTAAGTACATCTTTTAAAAGAGTAATCTATAATATGAAATTAAAAAAAAATAAAGAAAAATTCTGAAATCTGTACTAACCAAGTAAGCTATGTTTGCCTGAGGAGGTTAAGAGAATGTTACAGTAGAATTATAGGGATAGCAATGATCCCTTCTATCCAACAATATTTTTCTTTAAGAAAAGGCCCTCAGGGAATGTCAACTTGGCTATAATTTTATCACATCCACAGGCCAAGTCAGTAAATTATTAAATCGTTTGACACAGAGTTTGATTTTCAATGCACTATTAATTAGATTAAGCTACCAAGTTCTCTAGGTAGTCTAGTAGTCATCATGTTAAAAGCATATTTCTCCATTTTGGGACATTTTACAGATGGTTAATATTTATTAGTGCAGTTTTGTTTTTGACAAGATGGGTCCTGATTAATTCAGAAGAAAAGATGAGAATAAATATTCAGGGTTTGGAGTATATTGTATCAGGGCAAAGTAGCCTAAATTTTGATAATATTTATTAATTTAATTTTGCATATTTACTTCTGTTTTTTAATCCTGCTTGAAAGGAAATACTAGATTTCACTCCCTGGTATAAGAGGTTGACCATGGGATAAAGTTTGATGTCAAAAACTTTTGGGGCTTTTTGGAGAAGAAACCTAAAAGAGGCTAGATTTGTCTTTGTGTAGACAGAATTAGGCTAAGCCTTTCATGGTCAAATTTGATACTGTTTAAAATTCATTACTCAAGTTTTGGAGAACATTCTTATGTCAAGCAATTGTAGAACCATATTATTGGGACCCTATGGGCATATTCAAATTCATTAAGTCTGTGTCAGTTTTCCCATGAAGGGATGGATGATCCTACTGTCAGCTATGCAAGGCACGGTCAATCCTTGGAGTAGAGGACAGAAAGTCTACTTCTTCCCCCTAGGTCCTAGGGTCATTCTGGTCCGTTATCATAGGCATATCCCATTTACTCAGACTACTTCTAATTGTAGTAGCATAGGTGGGCTGCCTCTGCCATTTTAAATGCAGAGTGAGATAAAAATTAAAGTGCTTTGAAATGGAGCCCTAAAATTCTGTAAGCTTCTAAGATAATTTTAAATTATTTTGTACTATCCTTTACTACTTATTATTATTGAGGCTTTATTAAAAGTACTTTGATCCACTGTTTAGATTTAACATAGTCTTCATTTGGAATAATATTGAAGGCTGGTCTTCTTTATGTTGTGTGGAAAATAAATATCCCATGCTTTGTAACATACAGGAAATGATTACTGTTTTCTTCCTCAGAAGCACTTCATGAGATCATGTAAAAGGTAACTTTAATGACAAAGGAGGCCACAGGTTGAATGCATGGTTAAAAAGGCTCTAGTATATCATAATAAACATAGAATATGGTTTTCCATAAATACCAAAAAATATATAAGGATATGTTGGCCAAAAATTGTATCAATAAAAAAAATGAAGTTTCATTCTTTTAAAGTTTGAGTTAGGATCACACATAGTCATCTATTTATATATTGTTTGCTGTTCTTTTATAAAAAAATTGAAATAATACTGAAAGTTTCACTTCAACTTTTGGATTTAGTATAGACTTTATTTTGCAACAATATCGCCAACAGATGAAAGCATTATAAATTATTTTTTCTAGATTTTGAGATGTCCCATTAGGATTTTAATGGACTTAGTCTGTGTTTTCCAATAGGCTTCTTAAATTGATATGCTTTGGTCAATTTTTTTTCTATAACTTTTACTTATAAATTGAACCTTCCAGTCATAAAGATATTTATTCAATTTCAACACATTGAAAGTTGTGTATTATAAATTTGAAATATTTAGATTCTGTCACTTTTTCTTTCTTATTTTTGCAACTCGGTTTAAAGTTATTTGAATAGAACACATATGGCAGCTTATCTAAAGAGTCCCCATCTCCTAAAACATAACATTCAGTTCTATTTACATGTGGAAATAAAACATATTAGTCATTCAAACAAGTGGAAAGTTTGCTCAATTATCTGTTAAATTAGAATATGGATGGCTACAAAAATGGGTAAAAACTGGTTAAAGAGCTATACCTTTCTACAGGAGGAGGTGCTCTGGCTGCACCATAGGGATACATTTTCAGTTCTAACCTCAATAAGCAAGTGATTTTCTTTGTCGAAGATAATGTGATTTAGTCTCTCTCTTGGCCACAACGTGACAAAGAAATATTACTGCACAGCACATAGACACACAAAGAACACTCAAATTGGAGAGATAAGATTTTCTAAGGTTAAATGGAAAAACATCTAGTCAGCATTTAGCAAAGATGCAGAGGAAAGGAAGCTCACCATAAAAATGAATTTACATGGCAGGACTTAAAGCAAACATTGAACCATTTCATTATTAAAGACAGAGTAGAGGGTAGAGGCATGACTTTCACAGATCTGAAATTCAGATGTGCAGACATGTAACATTATTTTCATATAACTAGACTTAATTTGTATCAAAAATCCTCATTTTGATAACAGAAACTAATTTAATCACTTCCAAGTGGACTCCCTCAAATTAAATTATTATGCTGTATTACACACAGTGAATTTGAGGATTCAGTACTTTCACTATCTCCCATTCTTTCTCAAATTGACCCTTCTCCTAGAACCTTTAATTAACTCAACCTGAGCTTGAACCTTACCAGTGGGGATGGCTGTCTGCCTGGTGAGCTACATTTCACTGAAATATGCAATTTTGTGGTGTGGCCTCATCCGTATGCTTCCCTCAACATTGTCATCCACCAAATATGTCCCCCTTTGTAGCTTGCATCCAGCCCTTCCTGTCCTGCCTATTCTATGCTCTCCTCTGCAGGATTTGGTGGCATTTTTGTGTCAGGTAAGAGTAAACTGCATTAATGAACTTACGTAGTACATGTTAGACACTAGCACAACTTTATCCCAAGGCAGCCAGGACTACTGTGTCCTATTCTTTAGAGGTGAGAGGTCTCTCAAGGTTCACTGCTTCCTAAAGACAATTCAGCATGAAACACCCTCAACTCCAAAATCCACATTTTCCTTTGGACTCTTAACATTTTGTCCCTCCCCTATGAAGTTACCTTGTGGTAGCAGTAAGGTTTTGGGGGATGTTGGCTTTTCCTGATTGCTTTCATCAAAAATTCAAACTTCCTTTTCATATTATCTCCTCCTTGTTTGCCATCCTGAAGGGCCTTATATATTGATAATAAAGTATTAAGGAAGAGGGTACTGAACAGAAAACAAAAGAATTTGCTCAACAGTAAGCTGTCGCAAGATCTTTATTTCTCCAAAATATGTCATTCTTACCCCAAAACTCAGGATGAGATGTCTTATTTTCCCTAAATTTTTGTCTATTGTCTCCTTCCTTATCTACAGCAATAATTTCTTCTGAAAGAATAAAGAAGTGGTAAAATATAAATTGTTGAAAATAACAACAAAAGGCAGAAAATATTTAGTGTTATCTCCATAATAGTAACAATAGTTCTATTTCAATAAACTAACAAACCATCAGTGTATAAACTAGAAAAATATTATTATAAAAAAGAAAGAGAGAAAGGGTGGGATGGGAGGCAAGGAAGGAGAGAGAGAGAGACAGAGAGACAGAGAGTAAAATAGGAAGGAAGAAAGCACGAAAGGAAAAGAGGAATGGAGAAGACAAGTGGCAATAGAGAGGGAGAGAGAGAGAGAGAAGCACTATAAAGGTGCAAAAACTCACAAAACCTTAAAGCAAGAAGAGTGAACCTTAGTTTATGCAAAATTTTAAAAAATCATGTAAGAAGTTGGGGGTACCCAGGATAAAATGTAGAATGTGACAAAGCAATCATAACAATGTATGAAACAACTGCACAGGAGTGAGGATGAAGCGGGGAACAGGGACTTACTGACCTAAATAACTTTGGAAATGAATGGACTCTGTAAGATTAAACCTTAAAGAAATTGTGCTTAAGTACTATGTGTGTTAATAAAGTATTTTCCCATGGGGTACAGATTAACAATTTGGTTACTGCTATACATGTACACTAGAATTGAACAATTAATTGAATGGATGGGGGATGGCGGGTTCTAGCCTTCTCACTGTTGCAAGGGGATTTTACTGACAAGGGGAGGAGACTAGGATGATAATAATGGATAATAATAATGTATGATAATAATGGATAACTGGCAATAATGGATTAAAGTTGGAGACATCAGTATAAACTCATATTTATCTCAATATAGATCCAAGATGGTTACATATACTTGGTATACACACATATATTCCCTTGCTCTGCCAATGGAGAGGGCTTGGGAGCAATGACATCTCAATAGAAACAAGCATCAGTATTTCCAGGACTTGATTTCTGATACTATTCTCTAAAAAAGAGAAACAGGACTTCTGGGGAAAATGGCTATTTATGAGACTAGGGCCAAAAATATACAAGCTGAGCCTGCAGCAGGTTGTGGAAGGAAGTCCTCGAAAAAATGGTACATAGGAGCCAACTGAGACAGCTCCACTGGTGAAAAGGGAGACACTTTGAGCCACAAAATCAATAAATTAGTATTGGATTATAATTAAAAGTATAAAGTAAATATCTGTGAGTCCATACCGACATAGATGACTTAATAGAGAAATAAATGAAGGAGGTAGTCAAATCCTCCATGCATTAGAATTTCAACTAATTTACGTACATCCTCTGTCATCAAGAGCATGAAGTGTAACTCTCTACTCCTTAAGAATGGGCTGTGCATACAGACTTCATTCCAAAGACTACAGCCTGGAAAGGAGAAAAAGTAGTAGTTTCCATGAAGAAAGATGATGAACTCTACCCTAGCCAGGTGATCAATGTTAACATTGACAGTGATGAAATGCATGTACTCCTGATATGATGTGATGAAATGGCATTTGTGTCTGCAGTCCTCCTTCCAAACAACATATTCCATCTAACCATGAAAAGAAAAAAAAAAAAAAAGTACCAATAGAAGGTCATTTTACAAAATCCCTGACCAGTACTCCTCACAACTCTCAAAGTCGTCAGAAACAAGAAAAGTCTGGGGAACCCTCACAGCCAAGAGGATCCTAAAAAGACAGGGTGAATAAATGTAATGTGATATCCTGGATGCAATTCTGGAACAGAAAAAGGACATTGGATTAAAAACTAAGGAAATCTGAATAAACTATGGTTTTAAGTTAATCATAATACATCGATATCGGCTCATCAATCGTACCAAATGTACTATACTAGCGTAAGATGTCAATAATAAGGGAAACTGGGTGTGGGGTATATGGTAACATTCAGTATTGTTTTCAAAATCTTTCTTTAAATCAAATAAAAGTTTATTTCTAAAAAGGAAGGAAGAAATGAAGGAAGAGAAAGAGGAAGGCAGGAAGACAGGTAGGAAGGAAACTCCTGATTGATTTATAAACCAAATCAATTATTTTGCTAAGACTATAGATTTTCTGATATTGACATCTTGTCGTTGGTGATTTGTCACAACCTGCTCTAATTATGGGTTCCATGGGGATTTTTCTTGTCACCTGGCTTTGTTAATCATGTTATGTATTGGATTTTTCTGTCTCTTTCATGCATGGAGATCTGTGCTGCTGTTTTCACCATCTTTCCAGAATTACTAATACTGTTTTAGTTATACCTTCAAACACACTTATGTGCTTTTAATAAACATTAGATATATTTTATTAAAATAGTTTCCAAAGCTATCATGTGATGTCCTTTCACTGTGTAACTATTCTTTATCAAAGCTCATGGACAATTATTCTTACGAGTTTTAAAGATCACATTGCTTTATATTTTCATACCATGTCTTATCTCCTTACTCATCCCTGAAAAATGTTTTTTTTACAATTTAATAAAATGGTATACTAGATTTTAATAAATCTAATTCTAAGATGTTCCAGTTGTTCACATATTATATGCTCAAATGCAAAAACATTCTTTTATTAAAAATTGAATGTATTTGTTCATCACATAAGACTTTTGTAAATCTTTTGTTTTCAGTCCTTTATGTTTGTAAACTTTTTTGGTAAACCTTTATGTTTTCAACTAGAGAAAGTCATAGTGTTAATACAGTTGACAATTCTTTGGTATGAGGAGGATCTAATTAGTTTTGATGTCATTCAGTAAAATTAGAAATTAAATTCAAATGTAAATCACAGCAGGATGGGAATATGGAAAATGAAAGTGCGTCTGCTGAGCTCTTGGGCTTTGGGTTTTACATTATTTTCTTCTTTTTTATTTGTTTGGGTTTGTTTGAGCTAGAGCTGTTGTTTCTGTAGGCTGGAGCGGTACTTGATGGCAAAAAAGTTTTGATATAAAATAGTCTCATTGTATTTTATGGTTTACTTCATCCAAGTAAGCACATCACACATTTTGGGAACATATGCTTCAAAAAACATGCACACAAACACATACACACAGAACAAAACACAAAGCAAAAAAACTTTGCGTTATGAATATTTTAGAATGTATGAAAAATAATATATTTGGCATCTTATGTTCATCCAACTCCAGTTTCCTATTGCCATCACTAGTGAAATGAATAAAAGCAAATCACTGTTTAAAATCTAGAACATCTATACGTACATCAGGATTTTATACTGAATGTTTAAGTTGATTGGGGGAATTTCAGGGCAGACTCTGCTTCCATCTGCTATAAATGAAGAAACAGATTTCCAACAACTAATTTAACCTTAGCTTTACTCTGATCTTGCCGTGTATTATATGAACTATTGTCTGCCTACTTCAGTTATGATGTGAACACAGCACCACCTCAGTACACACACCATAACCATTTCATAGGAGAACCATTCTCATATATATATATATATCATTGTATCAAAAGACAGCTTATGAAATAGAAATATGAGAACACACAGATTAAAAGTGCACTAAAATTACTGGTCATTTTGAATCTATTTGATAGTATTAATATGCAAGAAATGTGATATCATTATAAAGTTAAATGTAAGCCGATATCAATAAATTGCATGCAAAAGCAAAATAAAATAATTGTTTCTTCAATGCAATCCACTAAACAATTTCTGCAAATAAAGTGACATTGTGAACTAGATAAATAAATTTTTGTTATAGAATTAATAGGTTTCAAATTCTTTTCTTTTTTCCTTAAAAATGATTTCAGAATTGAAATAAATTACTTTTTCCAAACAACAATCAGAGGCATATAGATATTTATAGTTTTTCTCTTATAAAAAGGACTTATATCAAATGAATTGTTGAATTTTTGTTTTTTCCCTCCCTAGGCATATGTCTATAATGAAACCTGAGCATTCCAAATTACATTTCTCACAGCACATATGTTATTCTGTCAGTCTTCTGCATTATTTTTGAGAACTATGTATATTTCTTTTCCTCAGATTATAAGCCTGAAAACCTGGAAAGAACTGGTGTTTGGGGGCAAAAGACAACATCCAAGGCCTTGAGGGATAAGGGGTCAGGTGCCATTGCTGGGTGACTCAAACGCAGGCTTGAAATATGAACCACCTGCACAGACACAGAGAGTACTGCAGAAGGCCAAACACAGTGGCAGCCCCCAGACCAAAAGCTCAACAGAAACACTTCCAAATATGCTCCACCCTCACCTTCAAATGCTTATTCATGGTTTCATTACGATGTTGCCATTTGCATGCTATAACAGAGATATGGTACCATACAAAATTTAGGGCCACCACAACATAGTCTTTTTGAAACATCCTCAGAAAAACAGATTTTGAGCCTTTTTTTCATTTCCCCACTAATTTGTATTCCCTTTTAACGTTAAGGCAAAGCAATGCTTTTGACAATTAAAGTTAATTTTTTTTTCTCCAAGTCATTTATTTAACTGAGAGTTTTTGGCAGAGGGATTTTTAGTAAATCTGAACAGTATTTTTTAAACTTAGAAAACTGACAGATTGCACATCATTTCTCTACCACCCACAACCACTCAAAAGCAAAACTGTTTCAGCGCACTGTTATTTACATAATATTATCTGTGTGGCTCAAGTAGCAATGTCAGTATAGCTCAAGGTATTCAAGATAGATTCTGATACATGAACTGAGGGCCCTTATTTGGGCACAAAACCACTAGCCAGGCTTTCAGTTAACTCTACTTGAAACAAAAGGTGAATGAGATTCTTTATCATGACATTAAGGGATCAAATGCTTCAAGGACAATACTTTCTATTGTCATAAAGAATAACTGCAATACGCATACACATAATTTTATTAATTTTCATATATATTTCATATGTATATAAATAATAATAATTTATGACCGTCATGTCAGTAGCAAAACAATTTGATGATTTTGTATTCATATAATTAATTGTGCCAGGTACAATTTACACATTTTCTAAACAATTTTACCACTGAACAAATGCATGAATAAAAAAGATAAAATTCAGCCTTAACACCGCTAATGGCTCAAAGTCCTTACATTGCTTACTTGATCTTCAAACCTTTTCTCTCTTTTAAGAATCATCAGCACAGTTTGTAATAGTGCCACAAGTAAGATCAAGCCTGTAAGTTTCGGTACAACTCTAAATGTTCTGATTTGCCCATGAGACATCCTCTAACATTATATTCCAAACTGATGATTTCACAGTTGACTGGAGTCAGGAGAAACAGACATTCACATATTATTGGAAGAAGATATAATGGTACAGTTGTTTTTTTTTTTGGTGGGGAAGACAATTGGACACATATATTAATATATGTAACTGAATAAATATTTGACCCAGGAATTCCATGTCTCGTAATGTCTCAAATAAAATTATTTGCAGCTGAACACCAAGAAGTAAGGATAGGCCTCTCCAGTGTAATAACTGGTAATAAGAGAAAACTGGAAACCATCATCCAGAGATTTGTGGTTAAATAAACATGGAACCTTTATCCTAAGGAATACTAAGTACTCGTTCAAAATATTTAAGTAGTTATATGTGTTCTGGCCAAGAAATTTCTCTAACATGTGTAACTAATAGAAAAAGAAAAGATGTCATAATACTGAATTTTACACCATCCACCTCAAATATTGCATAGATTAATTTACGAAAGAATTCACACACGTGCAACCCTCTACTGACAGTAATTAATTTGGGAATGTGAGTGATTTTAAATAAGATGGGAGAAGGGAATTTTCTGCTTTTATTGCATACTCCATAATTTTTTTAGAAAGAAACATTTTTAAAAATCAGAATTCATGTTATTATTTTTTAGTCAATATTAATCATGATGTTAGGTAAATCTAAACTTATCCTTTTCATCATATTGCAATTGGTAATACAAAGAAAACTGGAAATCTTTTTAATGAAAGAAAAATAAAATAAAATCTCTATGTTCATATGCATTTTGTTTGATTCATTTATATTGGCAATTATTGAAACAGTACCTTTCATTATCGGCACTTTTAATGTTTTTTTTTTTTTCAATTATGTCCCTGAATATGAACTATCTGAGTGAATGCCCAAATGCACTTTAAAAGAATCTGCTGTTGGGTAAAATATTCTATAATATCTTTAAGTTAAAGGTGGCTTATAGTGTTATTCAGGTTTTCCACATTCTATTAATTTTATTCTCATTTGTTCTATTAATTATGGAAAGAAAGTGAATCACAAACTATAATTACATATTTGTCTACTTCTTCTTTCAGTTCTACCAATTTGTGTTTCAAGCATTTTGACACTCCTTTATAGTAGGTGCACACTCATTTAGGATTTTGAATTCTCTTGGGGAATTAACTCCTCGATCATAATGTCATTTTACAATTTTTCTCTCATAATATTGTTTGTTCAGAATAGACTCTGTCAACATAATTGCCCCAGCTTCCCTTTGATCAGTGTTTGCAATGTGTATTTTTGACCTTCTTATTTTACTTGTGCATTTAAAGTGCATTTTGAAGACAGCATGTTTTCTGTTTATTGTTAGGTTGTGCTTTGTGTCTAGACAATGTGTGTCTTTTAATTTGAGAGTTTAGGCTGTACATTTAACGTGATTATATGGTTGCATTAAATTCTAAACCTTACTGTTTTATATTTGACTGATTGCTGTTTTTATGCTTTAGGCAACATAAACTATTGTTATTATTCCATTTTATCCCCACTATTAATTTGTTTTCATATCTCCTTTTTAATAGTTTCATAGTTGCCATAGCATTTGCAATATACATTTTCACATAATCAGATTTCTTTATTATTTATTTTATTTTTGCATTATTATTTGTATAGATTTGGGGGCTGCAAGTGCAGTTTTGTTACATGGATATATTGCTTAGTGGTGACATCTGGGCTTTCTGTGTAACTACTGCCCGTATAGTGTACATAGTACCCATTAGGTAATTTCCCATCCCACAACTTCTCCCACCTTTCCAAAGGGGAAAAAAATCATTATATCAAAAAGATTTTATTTTTAACTAATATTATACTGCTTTATGCGTAGTAGAAAAGCTTTACAACAATAACTACATTCTCAATGTCTCCCTCTCAATCTTTGTACTATTGTTGGGCTATTGTGCTGCTTATATTTACATTTGCTAGAAAGCATGCAGTGTGTATCTACTATATTTCTTTAGACAATTAGTAATCTTCTAGAGCAATTAAAAATAAAAAATAACTTTATTTTTACTTTTATTTATTCTATTTTTAGCACTCTCGCTTTTTATGCATATATACAAAATTTCCATTGGGTGTCATATTCTTTATCCTTGAAATATTTTCTTTAAAATTTATGTACTATGGGTCTGCTGAGAATAGCTTCTTTTAATTTTTAATTTTCTGAGAAAGTTTTGACATGTTTCTTATTTTTGAAAGATATTTTCCCTGGATATAGATTTCTGCTTGGATGGATTTTTTTTTTGTTTCTTTAATATTTATAACATTTAAAGATATTATTCCATTGCCCTTTACATGTTTCTGATGAAAACCCTAGTATATGTCTTTTCTTTTTTCCTTTATGTCTATATATAATCTTTCTTTCCATTCTAGCTGCCTTCAATTTTTTCTCATTTTTCTTTGCTTTTCAGAAGTTTCAATATGCTATACCCATATATGTCACTATGTGTGCACACGTGTGCATGTCTGTGCATTTATGTCAGTTGGCATGCTCTGATCTTCATAAATGGCATCTGCCATTAATTCTGGAAGATTCCCATTCTTATCTCTTCAAATATTAATTTTATTCTTTCTTTCTCTCTTCACCTTCTGGAATTCCAATTACATGTATATGACATCAATTGTCATCCACCCCTTAACCACAACACACCGCCCAGTTCATAGATGCTCTGTTCTATTTTTTTTTTTCAATTTTTTTGTCTATTTGTGATTCAGCTTATTTTTTACCGACTTATTTCAAGTTCACTGATTCTTTCCTTGCTTAACCCATTAGTCATTCTTCATTTCTGTCATTTTAATTTTTAGCATTTCCATTCGATTTTCGTTATAATTTTCATCTCTCTGCCACCATTACGTATCCTTTCTTTTATGTTGTTTTTGTTTTTATTGCTGATTTTCATCTTATTTTTTCATGTGCCTTGCAATTTAAAGCCTTTTTTAAGACAGTAGATACTGAGGTGAGTAGATTTTATGTCTGAAGTTTTGCATATCTTTCCTACTACTAGGTTTTGAATTTGGCGAATTCAATCAGTATTTGACCTTGTTTTGGGTCTTGTCTTGCTCTGCTTACCCTCATTGTACATTTCACTGCACGTTTCAAATTTTCCTCCTCATGTTTAGTGTGGGAGCTGGTTTGCCAGAGCAGTTTTCTAAATGTCTTCTCCAGTTTCAGTTTGGGGTCTTCTCTATGAACTATGCCTAAGAGATTCTCTTTCTACAGCGTTGTAATTCTCTCTGGAGTGTTCCACTAGTGTTTGGTTCTTGAAGTTTGTTGGGTTTTCTGCTGGTGAGGAATCAACGCTCTTTCCGTATCTCTATGTGCTGCGTGGAAAACAGAAGTGTCAACAGTGCATTTTAGACTTGTGCCATCATGTCACACTGATGCAACTGTAAATTGGGCTTCAGGTTTTTTGGGTTTTTTTCTTAGTTTTTATGGAAAATGCTGTGAGTCCATAGGCATGGATTAAGGCAGAAGCAGCTTTACAAAAGAGGTAGATACTATGAAATTCTGGAGCACATATTCATATAATTTCTCACCTCTTGTGGGCCTACTCAAGCCCATCCTGAGGATAACACTTCCAACATAAAATGGTCTGCAGTTGCATAAGCCGCACCATTTGACTCAGGCAGCCTACATCACATAGTCACATAAGGACCCTTTGCGGACATTCAGTCTCCACCAAGGCTCAATAACAAGCCAGCACATTTTTTTGTTGTTGTTCCCACATAGAGTAAATTTCACAGATATGGATGTCATGGCCTCGCTCCAGCACCATATGTAGTCTTTTCTCAAATTCCATTTAGACTTGGAAAAGACTCTGCCTACATCTTTACTTATCACTGTTACCTCCAACCCATCTTATCCGGTGGATCATATGGCTCCAGGGGCAGAACAGTTTCCACCTCATGCCTCTCCTGATGCAAAATACTTAGGATACATACAAACAGGAAGCATTACAAGACACATGATCATTTGTAGTGAAGCTATTTCACTAAATTATTTATACTCTACCCCTAAATTTTATGTCACACAAATAAACATATAAACTTTTTAATAGTGGAGGAGTTACGAGGTGCACCGATGTGTCCTTTTGATTATAGTGGATGATCAAAATGCTGCGGATCATGCCTTTAAAATCCTCACTAACATAAAAGTATCCTGAGTATTCATGGGGTTTAGCATGTACCTTGCTAAAACATTTAGATCACTTGTCATGCACTGATTAGCTCTAATCTGCATGTATCAATGCGCTGTACTACTCTGTGGACTCTTATGACAGAGTCCAGATGAGTTTAAAGAGTTTTAAGGTAAAACAGAAAATGTGTATATCTGTCACTGTCTTTCCCACATAAAGGAGTCATACTTTTGATCTTCCTTATTGATGTAGATTGAGAGTGAATTCCTAAAATCACTGACACATGCCAAGTGCCAGAAACCAGGTTAAACTTATTCTATAAAGATACCGTATTCAGAACAGTGGCTGAAATTGGGGTGAAGATAAGGTTAAATATACAGCAGCAAATTGTCATCTGCTATAAGCATGGCCCTTCTTGTTTCCGCAGAGGACAGAGTACGGGAGTTGAAAGAAGAAACAGTGAGGCTACCCCCACTGCATTTTTCGAATATATGATAGTGGTGCTTATCTTTGCAATTCCTAGTGGAGGCCATGGTGCTTCTGATCCTGATTTATTTTCTTGGCTAGAAGTGAGGGAGCAGTTTCAGGGACATCCACTTAACCTTTCCCACAATAAGAGTCATACTCCAGGTTTCAGCAAACGAGTATGAGGTGGTTTCGTGTGCTAAATTCGTGCAATCTATTCAAAATTGCTATAGATACATGATTTTGTAAGAAAAACCTGAAAATCTCTGCTATGAGTAGCAGTTCATACCTTTCTATGTTTATATTAAATGTTACAATGTGCTACAGCTACTGAAAATCATCAGAACCACTCATACATGAGGACCAAGTTATTATTTGCACTGAAACTTGAATAAATTAGAAAACACAACTGCATTGTTCTGATTCTTAATCAAAATTTGGGGCCGGAGGAAGGAGTTAAAACAGCATAGCCAAAATTGTTATGCACTTCCACATGTCAGATGAAACTTAAAGAACATTTTACATTTTTCTTAGAAGTAGTGAGTGCAAGGCACAATAACGAGGCTTTTATTTTGCAGATGATACACTGATATACCTGTAAGCCGTGGACCATGAGAAACTTCATTAAAGATAGAGCCCTGGTATTTGGGGGGCATTGTCTCCCATCCCATGGCACAAATACCTTTCACCAGATCATCTTGAGTGGTTGCTACTTCCTGCCCCTCCCCAGTACTCTTCAGCTGGTTGATATCAACGTGCTGGATCAGTGTGATGTCCTCTAGGATGGTGAGATAGTCAAGATCTTTCAGACAGATTCGTAGCACAGAGCTGAAGAAGGCAAACAGCCTTCAAGAGGATACCTTTCCATTTGTGGCATATAGTTTTAACTGAGACAGGAAAAAGAAATATATTTGACAAATCAACAACTACACAGCAGAGGAGAAGACCTTGGTTTGTTCTGGGAAAGAGACCATATAAGGAACATGGCATCAACTGAATTCCCTAATTGATTATAATTCTCTAAGGTCAATTTCCATTTACCAGCAAGTGAGTTAAATGAGCTATTACAGAATTTACTATATTTTTAAATTATTGAGGGTGACATTG
>RJWJ010027678.1:0-22033 GCA_004363605.1 Indri indri
GGCTACACAGCTAGTAAGCAGTAGAGCTAAGGTCAAACCCAGACTTCTACATTCAGGAATACCTTCTTTTAAACAGTATATCAAGTTGTTTCTTAATCTTTCTTATTTAAAACACTTTAGTAGTTCCCATTACAGGATCAAGTTTAAGCTCCTTAGCATGGCCCATAATGCTCTTTATGATCCAGCTCCTTTCCTCCTCTTCCTACTATTCCCTGCTACATATTTTTCCCCATAAAACCAAACTACTTATCCCCAACACACTGTGTTTTTTCCCATATATGTACATTTACTACCACCTCTTTCAACTTGCTTATTCTTTCCAGTTTTTCTCCAAGACTCATTCCAGGAATTGCCTGCTTCTGGAAATATTGCTTATTATCTTCATGCTCCATTTCCCCTGTTGGAGTGCTTCTCTTCCATGCACACCTACCTTTATCATTAATATTATTATAATACTGTATCATTGCACTGACCACATTTAATGGAAATTATATATACCTCAAAGGTAAGGACATATTTTTCTGTCTATATAGAATGTATAACCATGAATTACACTGAATAAAGTTCCAAGTTTTTATTCTGTTTACAGCTGACGATTCATGGTGATGGCTTGCAGGGTCATAAACAAAAGAAGGCACATAGGACTTCAACAACTTTCGTCATTCGCAGAAACAGGAAGAACTTTCCTAGGCCCAGTAAAATCATCCAAATTTATTATAGATGAAGAATGTCATGAAAGTGTGTTAATCAGTTCAACAGTAAGGCTTCTTGAAAATTTGGATTTAACCAGTGCAGTGGGACAACTTCTCAATGAAGCAGTTCAAGCACAAAATAACACATACAGAACTGGAACCAGTACTCTTTTGTTCCTTGTTGGTGCATGGAGCAGTGCAGTTGAAGAATGTCTTCATCTGGGTGTCCCCATTTCCATAATAGTGTCAGTAATGTCAGAAGGTTTGAACTTCTGTAGCAAAGAGGTAGCTTCCCTCCTAGTACCTGTCCACAATATATTCGACCATATGGGCAACACATTTTCTGGACTTGAAACATGTAGTGTCAGTTTGTGTCCTTTTCTACAAGTCCCTTCAGATACTGGTTTGATACAGAAAGAGCATGATCTCAAAGATGTTGCCTCTCAATCATTGACCATTCACAGTCTTTCTGGGGGACCTGTTAAATCACCTAAATTCTTCAAATATCCGTCTAAGGTTGAAGCAGATAAAAACACATCACAAATTCGGAAAAACAGTCTACTTGCAGATACCCGCTGCAGAAAGTCAATACTAATCCACAGTAGGCATTTTAATAGAACAGATACTAAAGAATGGATAAGCAAACAGGATGGATTTCTTGAATATGGTACAGCTACTCCCAAAACTTACAGATGTAATGATTTGGTAGAATTGGCAGTAGGCTTGAGTCATGGAGATCACAGCAGCATGAAATTAGTAGAAGAAGCAGTACGGCTGCAATATCAAAATGCATACATGAAACAAGTTAACTGTACAATGCCATTTACGTTTGACATTTCGAAGATCTTCACTTGCTGTCTACCAGGTTTACCTGAAAGTTTTTCTTGTGTTTGTCCAGGATATATCACTGTTGTATCAATATCTGGTACTACTCTGATTAAGGAATTGCAGAATCAGCCTGTCCAGTTAGTTCTCATAGAGGGTGACCTCACGGAGAATTATCGCCACCTGGGATTTCATAAGTCTGTAAATATTAAAACAGTGTTAGATAGCATGAAGCTTCAAGAAGACAGCTCAGAAGAACTGTGGACAAATCATGTATTACAGGTATTAATCCAGTTCAATGTGAACCTTGTCCTGGTACAAGGAAATGTATCTGAACATTTAATTGAAAAATGCATACACAATAAGCGATTGGTAATTGGGTCAGTGAATGGCAGTGCTATGCAGGCTTTTGCAGAGGCTACAGGAGCAGTACAGGTGGCCTACATTACACAAGTGAATGAAGACTGTGTGGGCAATGGGGTCTATGTGACCTTCTGGAGAAGCAATCCTTTGGATGTTGTAGATAGGAACAACAGAATACCAATCTTGTTAAAAACAGAAGGAATTAATTTGGTTACAGCAGTGCTCACTAACCCAGTCACTGCACAGATGCAAGCCAAAGAAGACAGGTTCTGGAGTTGTGCCTATCGTTTGTATTATGCTCTGAAAGAGGAAAAGGTGTTTCTTGGAGGTGGTGCAGTTGAATTTTTGTGTCTTAGTCATCTTCAAATTCTTGTGGAGCAATATCTGAAAAAAGGAAACCATGCTTCTTCAGGGCAGCTTCATAATACCTCCTCTTGGCTGGCTCCATCTCTGGCTATATACAGACCAACTGTGCTTAAATTCCTGGCAAATGGATGGCAGAAATACCTTTCAACTCTCATGTATAACACTGCCAATTACTCATCAGAATTTGAAGCCAGCACGTTCATTCAACATCATCTACAAAATGCTACAGAGTCTGGCTCTCCTTCATCGTACATCTTGAATGAATATAGTAAAATAAATAGTGGAATTTTTAGTTCAGGCATTTCAGATAAACTGGAGCAGATTCCAAGAGTTTATGACATTGTTACACCAAAGACTGAGGCATGGCGCCGAGCATTGGACTTAGTACTGTTAGTACTTCAGACAGATAGTGAAATTATTACGGGACTTGGACACACACACATAAATTCACAGACATCAGAGGGCTTTTTATTTTTGTAGTATTGTTGGCTGAGTCTTTGGAAAATAATTTCTTATACTATATCATGGTAATAATAAATTTACTAATAGCCAAATCATGGTGCCTCAAATGCTAGCTGTTACTAAGAAGGGTCTGAGATTTTACCTTACTTAAAGCTAACAAGTTAGCCTGTTACTGTTCCGTGAGGTGCTACAGAATATACAAGACACCTAGGTCTGAGACAAAGGACTTTCATTATTCACAGCAAAAGCTGTAGCCAGAGCTTCATGTTGGTTTTATTCAGTTCTTCATTTCTCTGGGTCCCCCAGGACCAACACAAAAGGCCAGTGGTGGAAGCCTGCACACAGTGGATTGTGCTGTAGGAGAGGAACACTGAGCTTGGGATAATCACTGCTTTTATAGTAAGCAAAAACATCCTGCTCTTTGTTCAAGGGGAAGATCATACTTAAAAATTGCTTGGTGTAAACACAAGCCTGGAACATGGGCTAGGTAAAGATCAATGAAGTCCCTGCATTCTCGCCATGCTTCAGTAAGTATGCAGGGACACTCAGAGCCCGCAGTGGATCACCTCTTCCAACAATCCACTCCTCACCCTTGTATGTTCTTGGCCAAACTTGAATTTTCACATGACTGTGCCACTCTTATCAGCTACTCTGTTTAATCTGACAATCAGGTTGTTTAGTCAGTACCAAATCCATTCAATTGGTCTTATATAGCAATTAATTAAGACTACTATCAATTGACACCAAATAGCAAGATGAAGTCAATCTGCAGTATTGACCTCAGTCCTGTCCCCCAAGGTCTTAAATTCGATCAGCTGTAAGTTACAAGGAGGAACCAGTAGGTCTTTTTATGAGGCAGCCAGAATGTAGTCAGAGACCAATTTATTATTTGTTATGACCCATGCAAGGGAACTTTGACTTGCTGATCTGTGGTGTCAAGGCCAATAATTATGGGGGCAATAGCTGGGCCAAAAAGCAAACTCTGTACCCTATGGAGAGACTTTCCATGGTCCATTTTCCCCACATACAAGCACATAACCCCAAAGGGTCCAGGTTACTCTAGTTCAGATTTGATGTCAAACTTGATTTGAATCACCATTATACAGATTTGGTTAGGTCACATAAGTAGTTGCAGACTCAACTGCTGTATGTGGTATAATCCAAGGCCACTCAGACATCAAGAGAAGTATATGATCAGTCAAATTGAAACAAGGCCGTGCTGGTCCTTGTATTTCTGTTCACATGTGGGAGCTGTACATGGTTTCATGTACTGCCTCCAGTACTGATAGAGTCTTAGTAAGATTTTGGTTCTCCCTTTTGGTTGTGGGGCCAAAGAAACAGCATTGTTTGTTTCATTACCAGGCGGTTTGAATGCTATAAATCTGCCCAGTCTTAAGAAACTTTATTGGCCAACAGGTCCCCAAATTTTGTGTGGGCTTACTAGCCACTCCTACTGGTAGAGGTATGATAACACCACAGGACCGTTGGAAGTGGCTTTTGATTTCAACGACCAGAACATCATCTACAGTTGACCCTTGAGCAATGCAGAGGTTAGGGGCACTGACCCCCTGCACAGTTGAAAATCCTCATATAACCTCTGACTCCCCCAAAACTTAACGACTATTAGCCTGTTAACCAGAAGCCTTACCAATATCATAAACAGTCAATTAACACATTTCTTATGTAATATGTGTTATATACTGTATTCTTACAATAAAGTAAGCTAGAGAAAAAATGTTATTAAGAAAATCATAAGGAAGAAATTCCATAACAGATATTTATTGTACCAGTTTTCTTTTAAAATGATTACTTAAATGGCCAAACTTTACAAAGGATGCCTTTCCTATGTAAAGCATGGACCAGTCTAACATTAAAGTCACCCTCTGGAACTTTTCAAAGCCATTAAGTTTAGGGGCAGTTCTTGGCTCACTAGCTCATGCCACTATTCTACTCTAAAAGGCTCCGTGTAGTGAGGGGAAGGCAATGGGAGCTCAGAGGAGTTCAGGGTCACTCAGGGTGGCAATGCCTTGATACTGGCATTACATGAAGAGTTTCCAGGATTGTAGTTTTGCAGGCCCCCAAACTGTTTTGTCTGGCTAGCAAGAGATAACCAGCAGCAGCAGAACTAACTCATTAACCAAACTCACAGAGAAGATGCTAATTTCATATTTATATTTGTAACATAACTACCAGATAAACCAGAATATTCATGTGAACTGAGCCAAGAATATTCTCATGTAGGAAAGTCTCTCTGGGAAACTAGGAAGATTGTTTGTTGAGGCTGGAATTGAAGCCAAGAGACTCCTCTAATACAACCACCAGTGAGACATCCTCTCTTCAGGAACACCATTAACCAGGAAGGCAAACTCTTTGCTCAGTTCTTCTGTTGTATATTCTTTATTAAGACATTAAGATAATAAGACACAGCTTTCCTTTTACTCAGTTTTATTTCAGACTTCCCTCTGGAGGCTACACCTCATAACCCCTTAAATGATAACAACTTCCTGCTTTAATCTGGGACACATTTTCCCCCCTAAAGTGACATTTTCTAATGACTACATTCACCTATTTCATGATATTTGTTTAACCCCCAAAGCATAATTTTATTTCCTGGGACCAACAGATTATTGTCTTCTGTGGACCAACTAAAGGTGTTCCTGCTATGGTTTGAATGTTTATCTCCTCCAAAACTCATGCGGAGGGGGTGGAGTCAAGATGGCTGACCAGAGACACCAGCTGCCAAAGCATCTCAATAAGAAGTTTTAGATGAAAGAGAATAAACAAACAAACAGGCAAACAGAGATTGGGTGTGGATCTGAGGGAAGGGTGCCAGAACCTTCAGGAGACTCCATGAGAAGAAGTTGTAGATCAGAACAGGAAGAAGCAAGGTATCAGCAGAGATCAACCCCCAAGAGGCTTGGAGTCCAGTAAGAAGGGTAGGTTGGTTTCTCCCTCCCTCACATTTCTGACAGTTGGCAGATTCCCAAGCTGCCAGAGACACTTTCTGCCCCCACAGCAGCCTACTGCTGCCGGTGAGCTGGGAGCCTCTTGTCAACAGAGCACCAGGCTTCCATTTCTCCTGGGATGCCTCCTGTCTCCACAGACCGGAGCCAGGACAGCAGGCACCATATTGCTTTTCTACCCACTGTGCACTTTTGTCCTCCCCAGGGAGCTTCAACTCCTCAGGTTTTGTGTTGCTTGTTCCCACACAGATATTACCCAACTCTGGCCCAGCCACAGGGGTCCAGTGGGTCCTGGGTGACCGTGTGACTCCAGCGCCTGGACATTCTGGGTGGGCAGCCTCCTAGAGTGAAAGAGGGGCATGACCAGAGTGCTAGCTTTCCTCCATCCAGACTCTTTTTCTCCCCTACCCCTTCCCCACCCACAGCTGCCAAGAGAGACAATTGAGCCACCATACGAAGGCTTCCACAGAGCGAAGGGCTGGGACCATTCCTCTTGAGGTCCTGCAGTGGACTGAGAGGGGTTCGGACTGTGAGCTCCCTTTCCTGCTGGCCCTCCCTGGTGCGGCTTGCCTGGCAACTCCATCAGACTGGGGCATGCCCTGAGGCAGAGGGACATCAAACCTGCCTGGGCACCCCATGGGCAACTTGGGTCCAGCATGATTCTCCCTGCCGTGGTCAGGGATTGATCTTCGGGGACCTGGGGACAGGCCCGCAGGCCAGATCCTGTACCTCCAGGTCTTGATCATATTGCTTAGGAGCATGAAGAGGAGATTTGTGAATTAGTCTAAGGAGGTGAGGGAGCCCACATGGGCAGACTGAAGGAGAGAGTGCAGTGTGGGTCCTAGCTGCAGCATGCTCACAGGGCACCCCTCCTCCCACAGGAGGGCCGTGCTCTAAGCACAGGCCAGGATCCTGGGCAGGGAACCTCCTGGCCCGCATCACAGTCTTGCAGGTGCTCAGTTGGCTTGAGCTCCTGCCTGGCGGCAGATGCCAGGGAAAACCGTGGACCAGAGAGAGGATGGAGAGGAGTGAGGCCCACTCCATACTACCAGATTATGAATCTCAGGAGGCCACACCTCCACAAGCAGACTTTCTGGGTGGGTGGGGCCATCTCATCCCCTCCTTGGTGGCTTTGCCGAGAAGCTGGGAGCAGACCTTTGATCCCTGCTAAAACAGATACCTTGCCAGCTTTTGTGGAGCCTGAGGGCAAGCACACCCAATCCAGCCCACCCAGCCACACTCCCCCACCCACCTCTGCTGTGGCAGAGAATAAGGACTCACCTGGAAGTTCCAGGGCCCCACCCACCACCTGGGGCATTTGATTGCTTCTCTGGAGGGACCAGAGCTGGTCACAAGACCCAAAATCAACCTTGCAACTTTTTCCTTCTGGCATGCACTGCCTACTGACAGAGAAGTCAATCTGCACGCCCTTTACAGCATTTAGTGTCTCAATCATACAGGGTGTGGTTGATTCTCACCCACAAGCACCGCCTACAATCTCAGAGATTAAACAAGGCATTCCATTACAATTCATACTGTTAAGAAGACCTTAGGGCTGGGGAAAGAAAAAGTATTTCAAAGACCGCCGTCTTCCCTCATCAAAGAGACAGGGAATCTACCCACTCACATAGCTTACCACTCCTATAACCTACAACTAGTAACTGAGAAAACCACCACACCAAGGATATCTATAACCAAGCCATCCATCAGGATCCTAGATTGCCATCAAAGTACCCACAAACAGAGCCAAAGGTTCTTAACCAACATATGCTACAAACACACCTGTACAAGTGAGGTGAAGGGAAAAAGCCCTATCTAAACAAAAGAAAATCCAAAAATAAGAAGCAACACCTGCTCCAGATAAGAAGAAATTGGTGAAAGAACTCCAGATGTATGAAGAATCAGAGCAAAAGGTCACCCCCAAAAGGGAACACCAGCTGTCTAGCAATGGATAC
The DNA here is from genome assembly GCA_004363605.1 of Indri indri. NCBI lineage: Eukaryota > Metazoa > Chordata > Mammalia > Primates > Indriidae > Indri > Indri indri. Next base: position 7,627 of record RJWJ010027678.1, read on the forward strand.
CAACCAAAATCAGAATATTGAAATGACATGTAAAGAATTCCAAATATGGATTATAAATAAGCTCAACAAAATACAAAAGAAAACAGAAAACCGACAAAACCACAAAAAAAATTCAAGCAATCAAATTATTTAAAATAAATAGAACTTCTGGAAATGAAAAATTCATTCAAGGACATACAAAACACAGTTAAAAGCCCTAAGAATAGACTAGATCAGGCAGAGGAAAGAATCTCAGAGCTTGAAGACAACACCTTCAAATTAAACAAGTCAGAAAGATAAAGAACAGAGAATTAAGAGGAAGGAACAAAGCCTACAAGAAATATGGGATTATGTAAAGAGGATAAAGAAGAATTATAGGCATACCAGAGGATGAAGGAGAAAACACACAAGGGTTGAGGCAATAATTGAGGAAAACTTCTCCAGTCTTGCTAGAAATTTAGATCCAGGTACAAGAAGCTCAACGAACTCCTGGGAGATTCATCGCAAAGAGGCAATCACCACAACACATAATCATCAGACTAGCCAAAGTTAACACAAAGGAGGAACTCCTGCAAGCCATGAGGCAAACACATCAGGTAACTTACAAAGGAAAACCCACCAGGCTAAGTGCAGACTTCTCAACTGAGACCTTACAAGCCAGAAGGGATTGAGGCCCTATCTTCAGTCTTCTTAAATAGGATAATGGCCAGCCTAGAATTTTGTATCCTGCAAAACTAAGTTTCTTATACGAGGGAGAAATAAAGAGTTTTTCAGACATGCAAGCACTGAGGGAATTTCTCAAGACCAGACCTGCCCTGCAGGAAGTACTCAGATTTGCATTATACATCAATCAGCACAGTATAAACGAATAGTATAAAATCACCCAAAAGCTAAAGCTCAGATCCCATACAAAATAATGGCTCAAGAGGTAAAACAAAGCAATAAGGTTCTACTCAACAGAATGAACAGAAAGGCGTCCCACTTATCAATTCTTTCAATAAACGTGAACAGCGTGAATTCCCTTCAAGAGACATATACTGGTTGAGTAGTTAAAAAGAGACAAACCATGTATCTGCTGGCTCCCAGAAACACATATAACCCACAAAGACTCATTCAGACGCAAGGCAAAGGAATAGAAAAAATATTCCATGCAAATGGAAATCAAAAGAAAGCAGGTATAGCCATTCTCAGATAATAAAGACTTCAAATCAACAATAGTAAAGAAAGACAAAGATGGTCATTATATAATTGTAAAGGGAATAATTCATCAAGAAGACATAACAATCCTAAATATTTATGTGCCTAACACAGGCGCACCCAGATACATAAAGCAAACCCTACTAAATATAAACAAATGATAAACAGCAAGGTCATAATTGCTAGGGACTTCAACACCCCACTGACATAACTGGACAGATCCTCTAAGCAAAAAATAAACACTGGGCTTAAACAGGACTCTAGAGCACATGGGCCTAACAGACATTTACAGAACATTCTACCCCAAAACTACTGAATACACATTCTTCTCATCAACACATGGAACATTCTCTAAGATTGATCATAGGCCACAAAACATATCTCAACAAATTCAAAAAAATAGAAATTATACTATGTATCTTCTGAGGCCATAGTGGAATAAAATCAGAAATCCACTCCAACAGAAACACTTAATTCTACACAAAGTCATGGAAATTAAACAATCTAGTGCTGAACAATTATTGGGTCAAAAAAGAAATTAATGTGGAAATCAAAAGATTCCTCGAACTAAATGACAAAGGTGACACAAGTTATCAAAATCTGTGGGATTGAACAAAAGCAATCCTAAGGGGAAAATTCATAGCCTTAAATGCCAACAACCAAAAGACAGAAAGATCACAAATCAACAATCTAATGAATCATATCAAGGAACTAGAAAAGGAAGAGCAAACCAAACCCAAACCCAGCAGAAGAAAAGAAATAACTAAGGTCAGAACAGAACTAAATGAATTCAAAAACAAATAATACAGAAGATTAAGGAAACAAAAAGTTGGTTCTTTGAAAAGATAAAATTGATAGACCTCTCACTAAATTAACCAGAAATAAAAAAGAAAGGACCCAAATAAGCTCAATAAGAAATGAAAAAGGAGGTATTACAACTGATACCACAGAAATATAAAATATCATCTGTGAATACAATGAAAATCTCTATGCACATAAGCTCAAAACATTGAGGAAATGGACAAATTCCTAGAAACACACAACCTCCCAAGTCTCAATCAGGAAGAAATAGAACTCTTGAACAGACCAATAATGAGTAACGAAACACACAGTTGCAATTTTGCAAAAATCTAAAAAGTCATGTAGTTATAATAGCTCCAGCCTCAGGAAGATAATGTAGGAAAAGCACACAGAGATATGGAAGAGTAAGGAAATACAGCACATAGTTTGTATTATTTTATATGAAACAACCTGAATGCCTAAAATACCAGATATAATCAACTTTAATTCAGCAATCATCTTAAGAAGGATTGTTCAGTATGACGTTTCTATCATAGCCACCACTAAAGTTCACTTCCTCATGCCAGGTGTGATGGGGAGCACTCCAAAGGCAGTAGCACTTTTCGTCTTCACTGCAGTCCTGTGAGGCAGGCTCTTGTACTATCTTCAGTTTACAGACAAGCTGAGGCACAGACATAAGTCTCTGGCCTAAGGTTAAGTATCTTGCACAGAGGGTAAGTAATCTTGCCCAAGCTAGTTAAAGGTACAATCTAGCAGGAGGCTGAAGACTACTGGTGGCCAGTGGTCTCTGAAGAGGGACAGGACATAGATGAGAAGGGCCACTGGGCTACAGGACAAATACACTAGAATTTCTACTTCTGTTTATTTTTAAGTTATTCTGTAATTTTAATTTTTCTGTATGTCATAATTTACATACCCTATTTGTTTGGTAGGATGTATAAATTTAATATACAAATAAATATGCATATATTGGGGCACATGATCAAAAATGTCTGAAGAGCCCTTCTCCAGGAGCTAATCAGATTCTACATGTGGCAGAAAATGAACTCTCTTTTGCTAGAGTAGAAAGTAATCTAGGAGCACATATTCAATAAAAGGTGAAAATCAAATTAACTTTGATTAGCTCTACCTTCTATAACTAAAAAAAACTTGAAATTTTAAAAATGTAGTACATTTTAAAGAAATACTCTCAAAAGTTTTGTAATACTTTTGGTCGGGCACAGTGGCTTATGCCTGTAATCCTAGCACTCTGGGAGGCCAAGGTGGGAAGTTTGCTTGAGTTCAGGGGTTCGAGACCAGCCTGAGCAAGAGTGAGACCCCCATCTCTACTAAAGATAGAAAAATTAGCCACGCTTCATGGTGCACGCCTATAGTCCCAGCTACTCAGGGATGCTTGAGCCCAGGAGTTTGAGGTTTCAGTGGGCTACATGACTCCACTGCACTCTACCTGGAGTGACAGAGTGAGACTCTGTCTCAAAAAAAACAAAAGAACTTTTTAGTACTTTCCAAATGATTCTTTATAAATCTAGTTTCTTTGTTATTTTTAAATGAGTTTTCACCTGTGGCCACTTAGTAATATGTTATTGTAGAGCTTTTTAAACAACTTAGATTTTTATTTAGGCTAGAAATTTAAATTGTTTTAGATTGACTTCTGGAATAACAAAATCCATGTTTTGCAAGCAGCAGGCATGCCAAATTGCCCGTGCTGTTTGTGGTTTACTTCCAGGCTCCTAGATCATGTTGTATTACACAAGCTCTTACTTTGCATCTGACTTTATCTTTGACCAATTTTATTGTGTGTTCTGGCACCTCCATTCTTCCTAAGTACTCTCATTTATCATGTCATAGCCAAGGCCCATTCTTCTTTAACTTTAACTTCTTTAACTGGAGATTGCCTTTTCCTTTTCACCTATTTGCACTGCCATCCTGAGATTTTTGAACATATTTATCCTTTAATTTTTTCCATTATTCTTCAAGAACATTTTTAGGAGAAACTCTTAGTCTCTTTCTATTTTTTTCCCCCACACACCAAAGTTACCATTCTTAATATGACTTTCCAAGGCTCCTTCTCTGTACGTGGACGTAGATGTGTTTTTCACAATCCAAAAATGGGATCATACTAAACACATTGCCATATAATCTACTTCTGTCAATTAATATAGTAAGAGATTTCTCCAATATTATTAAATAGAGTTCAGTGAAATAATTTCAGTGACATCATAATAACTTCCTATAATTTATTTAATGCATATCCTAGCAGACATTTAGGCCAATTCCAGCTTGGGAGCTATTATAAACAAGGCTATCATAAAAGTATTTGTAACCAAATCTTTCCTCTTATTCATGATTATTTTCTGTGGATAAATTCCTAGAAATGGATACTAGGTCAATAGGTAGATGGACATTTTTAAGCTTTTCTGATATACGTTTGCCAAATTGTTCTCCAAAAGGCTCTGCAAATGAATTTCTCCAACTCTTGTCAACAGTGGATATTATCATTAAAATTTTGTCTGACCAATTTTGGATAAAAATGCTATCTCATTTTAATTAAACTTCATTGGTGAAGAAGAAAGAACAGTGATTTTTCTTTATTAAAAAATGCTTGTAAAATGTCTATTTTCTTCCTTTGGTGTTATGCTTAGAAAGGTCTTCCCAATTTCAAGACTTTGTTACAATTCTCTAGACAGACTTTTTAGTACTTTCATGATCTTATTTATCCTTCATATTTAAATATTTAATCCATCTGGAATTTATTTTAGTAGAACGATGATGAGATAAGTTTCTAAATGGTTATCCAGTTGTTCCATATAAGGTTTGTGTTGCTAATTCAGATATTTCTTAGCAGTGAGGAGGAAATACCAGCAGAAAAAGAGCTATCATGTTCTCAGTTGCTAAGAAACACTTTCATGCCTTTCTGATTACGGATTCACACTGTTCAGCATTCTTTTTCTGCCATTTTTTTCTGCCACCATAGCACCATATACTACTGAAAAAATAATATAGTGGAAACTCGTTGCACTAAAAGTGCTGAGAATTAAGGCAGTATCCCTTTTATAAATGTCTTTCTCTACTAAGAGCTGCACTCCCAAAGAAGCGTTTTAAAACACATTTTTGCCTTAATTTCTTCAAAGCTTTGCTCTGAAAAACTTAAAGATGTCTTCTTTCTTTTGACCTGTAGGTGGCAAACTTCCACTCTTATGCGCTTTCAAAATTTTGACCCGCAGATTTAAAATCACAAAATGAAAGAGATTATTTTAGTGTGGTAGCATAAATCCGTAAATAAGAAGATTTAAAGTAACAGGAACTATTTGGGCAGTTCCTTTTTAATTCTTGCATGTTTCGAGCTAGTCAGCGTAGACTAGGATCAGAGTGCTGGCTCTGTCGTTAACTAACTAATAGTGACCTGGGAAAGTGAGTCAGGTTCTCTTGACCTGTTATTGCACCTTTAAATGACAAAGTTGAATGAAGTCGCTCTTACTATACTTCCCAGCTTTACAGTCTGTGATTCTCATTGCTAATTTATATCCCTGACAGATTTTGAGTGATAGCAAAACCCATTTGAAAGAGGGCAAAAATGTCAAATAATTGCTTCTTAAGAGATTGTCATGATAAGACCAGACTTGAAAATTTATTACCAACCCAACAACATGAATATATTTAATGACACTGAATTGTGCACTTCAAAATGGTTAAGATGGCAAATTTTATGTTATGTATATTTTACCACAATTAAAAATTTTTAAGTAATAAAATTTATACCATGTTTATAACATTAGGGTTTTTAAAAATGGCCAATTATAGATTCAAACTGTTATAATGACTTACTTTATTGCAAACCACAAGTAATACAGTAGAGAATGAAATAACTTTTTCAGTATATGGAAATGAATTAACTTAGATCTATTGTCACTACAACCATATCAGGAAGTTATAATGGGTTCAAAAGTAGAATATAAAATATAAATCTATAAGAGGCCAGAAAATAAAATGTAAAACACAAACAAACCAGAATGACAAACTTACCCCTTTTGTGATAAATTAGTGGCTATTTAAAAAGTTATTGAATATAAAATACATATTTCCATATTACAAGCATAAAAATATTTTCAAATGACAGGAAGAAGTAAATGTGACACACTATAAAAAGGTTACTATTGTAAATATATAAATATGCATCTGCTGGGGTCTCCCTGAGTGAAGTTATACCTGACCCAAACCTTATATGCAGTAACTCCAATGATCAGAAGCCCTCCTCAAAATTTTATTGTGCCCCCAAAACACACACACACACACACACACACACACACACAGAGGCACACACACGCTCTTTGCTTCTCTTTGCCTTCAGTGTTTTAGCGGCACTTTTTTTTTTGCTTTCCTCTCTTTATTTCCCCAATCTTAGCGTCTATAACTAATCCACACGTTTATATCAAGTACTTCATGGGTTTTTTACTTTACGATGGGCTGAGTACTGTGTAGTTTTAAAATGTCAAGTATGTATTTTACTTCAACACATAAAAATGTGTACAAAATGGTAAATTAAAAAACAGAACCCAAGAAAATATTAACTTTATGACTCTGTATAAAAAAACAAAGATTAGAACTCAGAGGAATATAAATAATTTCAACTCCTGTTCAGTTTGTAAAGTTAAATCCCAAGTTTTAGAAATGACAAAAATTCCAACTACTAGTCATAGTTACTCTGTATAGTATTATATCTCTAGAAAAACTAGGACCAATTGTTCGAGTCTATTTGGCTTGATTTTAATAGTATGAACCATCTCCAAAAGATTTTTTTTTCTTTCTAGAATTACATTAAGCCAAATATTCCCTATATACTAGAATTATTTTAAGTCAAACTTTTCTTGTGCATTAATTGAATCTAGGAATAAATTAGATATCTTTATGTTTATTAGTGTGTGGCATTCTTTAAAATACCTGACCAGTACTCCTCAGAACTGTCACTGTCATCAAAAACAAGGAAATTCTGAAAAATGGTCACAACCAAGAGGAGTACAAGGAGATAGGACAACTCAATGTAATGTGGTGTCCTGGATAGGATCGTGGAACAGGAAAAAAGACAGTAAGTAATAACTAAGGGAATCAGAATAAAGTCTGGACTTTAGTCAATAATTATGTATCAATACTATTATTGTGACAAGCGTACCGTACTAATGTAAGATGTTAATAACAAGGGAAAATAGATGTGGGCTGCTATGGTCTGAATGGTGATGTGTTGGAAACTTACTCTCCAATGCAATGGGGTTGGAGGTGGGGCCTAGTGGGAGGGCTCCACTCTCATGAATGGATTAATGCTGCTAAAAAAGGGCTTTCAGGACTGGATTCTGTCGCTCTCTTCTGCCATGTAAGGACACAGCAAGAAGGCCCTCATTAGGTGCCAGCACCAGCTTCTAGAACTGTGAGAAAATGAATTTTCATTCTTTGTAAATTACCTACTCTGTAGTATTCTGTTATAGCAGCACAAGATAGATTGAGACATGGGGTATTGAGAGTTCTCTGGGCTATTTTTACCATCTTTTTGTAAATCTAAAACTATTCTAAAATTGTAAATCTATTTTAAAAATATGTGAATGTGTTCAGGCTATAATACCACCTAACATATTGAGATTAATGTACTAAATAACAGAACTTATTTTTCTGTGAGTGTCCAGCTAATAAGATGAAAAATTGCCAGGTCATATCTACAATCATGCAATAGCTCAAGAGAACACATCAATAACTGAAGGGAAACTTCAATAAATAGAAAGACAAATTATTAAGAGCTGAGAATGTCAAAGGTGCTATACACAGTAAAGAACTCTCCTTGCCCCCAGGTATATATAAGTTATCTCTAACAGGAACAAACAATAAAAATACATTCCAAGGACAGAATGCCAACTCTAGCATCTAACAAAGTATTTGCACTATCAAAATGTGAAGTTGTTACTGTTATATTACAACATGTAATGGAGTCCATTTTAGATTATTTTGAAGTTTCTTTTCCTTTTCTGAAGTTTTTTCTTTTTCCATTTCTTTTGCCAATTTTCTTGGCAGTTGTATTTAAAAAATTTCCCAATGTGTTTATCTGGTGACGTAAAAAAGATTCTTTGTACACTGTCTGCTATGAATGAAAGCAAATTGGGACGTTCACAGCCTGTTGACAGTATTGAGCACTGGTTTGATGTCTAAAAAAAGTAGACCTGTTTCCTGTGTTAACCTCAGCGTAGGAGATGGAAAAGGCTACTTCCCAATAGGATCCACTTTGGACTAAACATCAAATTAAAAGAAATGAGACAGATGTAATATATCTTTCCCTCACCACTTAATTAAATCATACATTAAAATAGTTTCCTGTTAATGAATTTAAAATGTTTTAAACTAACATTAGTGTTTTCTTGTTTGAAAGCAATAGAGACTTCTGTTGATGAAGTCATTTATTTTCGTACAAATATTCATTGGTTTCCTGCAGTATTTCTGAAACTGCCTTATAAGAATCACATGGGCCACTTGTCAAAATGCAGATTCCCGGACCCAGAATCTATCTTTTTAATTAGAGTCCCTTTCTGATGAGGTAAGTTTTTGGTAGTAGTTCCTAACCCTGGCTGCACAAGAGAATCACCTGGAGAGCTTTTAAGACTACAAATGCCCTAGCCTACCCCTTTCATGCCCCAGATTTTCATTTCTTTTTCGGGGTGGGGCCTACACACCAGTGTATTTTAACTCTCTGATTGATTCTAGCTTGCAACCAGGGTCGAAAACCACTAGTCTTGTGTATGTAACCAAAATTAAGGAGAAAAACCTGCACTTTGCTTCTTAGGCTGTATTCCACACACACTGGCTTCTGAACACAACATACGGATCTCACAAGCATCAGGTTGAGCAAAAGAAGTCAGACACAACAGAAAAACATGCTAATTGAGACAAAGTGCTAATAGCTATGGGGTTTCTTTTTGGGGTGATGGAAACCCCAAAAAGTGTTTATCTGGAATTAGTGGTGATGGTTGCAAAACATAGTGAACGTGCTAAAAACAACTGAAGTGTTTCAAAAACAGTTGTATCTAAACCGAAGGGTTAGAATTCAGGTTCGTGGTTAATCTTTGGGGAAGAGGGAGGAAGTCATTGTGGGGAAGGAGAACAAGGAGGGCTCTGAGATGCTGGCCGTGTTCTTACTCCTTATCCTGGGTGGTGGTTAGGGGGTGAACTCACTTCGTGAGCGTTCATTTTTGAGCTACGTGTTTACGATTTGTGCTTTGGGATGACTCTGAGTCATTGAGAGAAGTTTAAAAATATTCAGGCTCCTCTACTTGAGAATGCAGGAAAGATTGACTACGATTCTATCTTAACCTATAATCAAAGCAGGTCTCCTGAGACACAAAGATAATTTTTGACAGTAGAGGTTATTTTATATTGGAATAGTTTACTGAAGGAGGCTATAGAACCTCTGTCCTCAGAACTCTACGAAAAATAGCCTTGCTGTAAAATCACTTCTATTTTGGGATAGTATCTTGTGGTAATTTGCCAGACAATGTTTGAGACCCAGTCTACCTTTAATTTATATCTACTTTTTGTTCTGGAAATCAAAAATAAGATAAGATAGAACAAAAACTCAGAGATCCTCAAATTCCCATATTTGCCAAAGACACTTAGATAATTCATATATTGTATTTTTAGTTACAGCAAACACTAGTACGCCATTCATCAAGCTGAATTTCCCTAAGCTCAATTTAATTTTTTCTTTCTTTTGTATTATTGCCAGTATATTTTTCTTACTTGCTGCTAATATGCTGACAGTCTCAGACTCTCCTTCCCTACATTCTTTACTTACTGCTTTTCCAGGCTCTACGAATTTAATTCTTTCTTTCTTTCTTCATATGCTCAGGGTTTCATCACTTTATTGCCTCTTTTTGTGTTTCTCTGGCTCTTCTCGTATTTCCGAGACCTTTGGTTTCCAGAAATGACTACAGTATTGTGAGGTTCTAGAAAATGTCTACTTCTTTTTGCAATCATGTTTGTAGGCGAAAACAATATGGTTCAACATTGACCCCTCTGGTTCCAGGATTATGTTGTTAGAATTGAGTCAGCTTAGCATTGCCACTGATTTCATAATCTCTGTTTTGCATGCAGTCCATTCCCACTGAAATCTTTCCATAAATTTCCAAAACTCTTTCTTATTTCATTACTTGTAGACTATGCCTTTGTATTCCTACATCTAAGGTTTATTTCTCTTATGAAAAAACAAACAGTAATTTTAAATTTGCTTTGTTCTTCATTGTTCTAATTTCTCTGAGGCTATCACCATACTATAGTACTTATAATATTAGCCAGATTCAGAGAAAATGAATAGTTTTTTTCTAGTTCTCAATTTTTCTAATTGTTTCTTCATTGATTGGCAAATCTTATGTCAACTCTTTTTTAATGATGCTATTTGTTTTCGCTTAAAGAAAATAAAATTACAAAAAGAAGAATACATCTTGTTTCTCAGCTACTAAATGCTTAAAATGACTCTTAAAAAAATTATACTGGCAGAAATGAGGCTAAAGCTTCTAGAACCAGAAAGAATCCACGGAACTTTCTTTGGAAGGGTAGAGTTTAATTGTTGTACTATGAATCAAATAGGAGTCTAGAAATGACTTAATGGTACAGGCGTGATGACTCGCACCTCTAATCCCAGTACTTTGGGGGGCCAAGGTGGGAGGATTGCTTGAGGCCAGGAGTTTGAGACCAGCCTGGGCAACATAGTGAGACACTGTCTCTACAAAAGAAAATAAGAAAAACTAGCCAGGTGTGGTGGCACATGCCTGTAGTCTCAGCTACTCAGGAGGCTGAGGCAGGAGGATCGCTCGAGCCCAGGAGTTCAAGGCTGCAGTGAGTTATGATGACACCACTGCACTCCAGTCTGGGCGACAGAGGGAGAGCCTGTTAAAAAAAAAAAAGAAAGAAAGAAAGAAAAAGAAAAGGAAGGAAGGAAGGAGGGAGGAAGGGAGGGAAGGAAGGAAGGAAGAGAAAAAGAAAGAAATAGCTTCAAGGGATAAGTAAGGAGGGAGGGGGAAGAAGCAACCCCCCCCATCACAGAAATAATATTGGATTTAAAGTTAGAAGATCTGAATAAATCCAGTTTTCTCTACTTTTATCCACTTCTCTGCTTAAAACCCTTCTGAGGCTTCCCAGTGCTTCCAGGCTGAAATACAAGCGCCTGCACCAGGGAAAACAGTCTGGCCCTTGCCAGGCTCTCGGGCCCTGCTAGTCTTCCTTCCTATCTTCGATGCCGCAGGGACTCGCAGGCGCCCTAGCTTACCGTGACTTCCACGCCTTCCCACCCAGGGGACCCCCTTTTTACCCCTACCCTTTCTCCAAGGGAGTAAATGTTCCTTTTTCACCTAGTCCAGAGGATAATCTGCATGTGACTGGCTACCTTCCTGACATTCAGAGTCCCTCATGTCTTATCCACAATGAGACATTCTTCATTCCCCCGCTTTCTTAATTGCGAAGTAAAAGCTGTGTGATCCATTTACACAGAACTCCCTGCCTGTTCTAGTTAACCACCTTTTCCCAAATTGTCTAATGTTTTCCACTACGCTGCTAGGAATAAGAAGAAAAAGTATGAGTTATATATCACTGTATAATAAATCTCCCCAAAATTTAGTGGCTTAAAATAATTTATTATTATTTCCCAAGATTCCATGAGTTGGCGGGGCGCCCCCCTGCTGTTTATGCCGTGGAGCACAGCCGAAGGGTCACGGTGGCCTCAGGCAGGTGTTTGGCAGTTGGTGATGGCCGTCAGTTGGGGCATGTTGGTTCCCCTCCTCGTAGCCTGTCATCTTCAGAAAGCTAGACTGGCTGCCTTAAACGTCAATCTCAGGGCAGCATTCCCGGAGGACAAGGGCAGAAGCCGGAAGGCCTTTTAAGGGTCTAGTTTGGAAGTCACACAACTTTATTTCTACCACATTCTTTTTGTTAAAGCATGTGACAAGGACAGACCAAATTCAAAGTATAAACTCCTTATGTCTATGAGTTATAAAAGAGTGCGCCTGTGTTTTTCAATCTACAACAATGTAAAAAGGGAAAAAAATTGACTAGACTACCTGAAATAAACAGGTTCCTTGAGGCCCAAGTAAAATATGACTTTGCTTTTCATTCAGGTAAATAAGAATGCCAATAGACTAAACATCTTCAGTTACAGTCACTACTGTAAAAATCACTGTGACACTAACAGGTCACAGGAGCAGAAAACTAAGGAAACTGCTAAACATCGTCATAGGCCCAGAAAGCATCTGCAAGAGGAAGTGGAGGCAGTAAGTCCCACTTCTCTAGGCAATGCGGCCTGGCAAGTGTGCTTTCCAAGCCTCAGAGAGTGATGCCAATTTGACTTCAAGCCTCTTTTGTTAATAATAGAATGGAGAATACCAGCCAAAGATTTTGTTACTTAAAAGGGCATTTGCAAATTAACTTTCTTAAGTAACTATCAGGTGGCCAACCTTCACTGGCAGGAGTTTGCATTTTTATTACCATCTACCTTGCATAACTGATGAAAGTTAGATGAGATCATTAGTGTAATATGCCTAGTGTAATACCTGGCTTACTTTTGCCTCTAATTATAGACATGTGATTATATGTAAATATATATAATTATATATGAAATTTATATATATGTATATAAAATTTATATATATGTATATATGACTGCTACTATTGTTTTATTCAAAGCTTCACCAAGAATTTACATTGTTCAATGACAGACATTCCATTAGGTACTTTCTTAATATATTTTTAAGGTCAAAATGGAGCAGAACTTTGGAATATCCATTGTCTGTTTATCCATGTGATGAAAACTGACCTAGCACAATTGCAACAATTAGCCATTGCTGTGTAAAAAATAACCACGACAAGCTCAGTACCAATTAACAAAAGCATTTATTTTGCTCATGGGTCTATGAAGTGGCTAGGGCAGTACTGCCTTGGCTTGTGGTACCTGATTGGCTCTGCTTCGTGCTGTAAGTCTATGCATAGGTTGGAACAGCTCTGTTCAATGTGCATTCACTTGAAGGCCCAGACTAAAGGGGCAGCAAGTACCCAAAAGCAGCTCTTTTCATAGCAAGAAGATGCAAAAATACATAGGTTATCTTAAGGTCTACATTCAGAACCAGCACACTGTTGCTTCACTCAAGCCAAGGGAATGGCCAACTTCACCTTTCATGGGAGGAGTTACCTACTAAGTCACAGGGAAAGCTCCAAGTTACAAAAAAAGACAAAGAATTGAAGCCAATAATGCAATCTGCCACAATACTGTTTAAAGAATCTTGGCCAAATTGTCTGCAGACAATCCCTAGACCTGCCCCCATAAAGAAACGTGTGTCCTGGTTTAGCTTCTCATACTTTCCTAATAGGACGTAAATCCCTTGGCGGGGTGTTAAAGCTTACCAATAATATCTGTATTATACAATAATATAATATCTCTATTATTGTTCTATTAAACAATAATATGGGATGTCAACCGGTTAGTTACCTAACAGAATGTATCTTTGAATTCTGTGCATATTCCTAGTGATATATTATTTTATATCTGAATCAAGAGATTAGAAGACCATGGCTCTAGATCACATTAACAATTAAGATTATAGTAGAATTAACAAACTCTACCTATTACTGACTCTGGTCAAGTTTATTTAGAAATAATAACTTCTACTTGTGTACATACAGTGAGAATATAATGACAAGATGTGATAAATATTGGTATAATAGCAGCTTCCATGTATGTGTGTGTGGTGGGGATCCCAGCTGTGAATTCAAAGAGGGATCCCAGCGCAGCTGTGAACCCAAAGTTGTACAGTTTCTACAGAAGACTGACAATTCCCATCCTCCCCACCCTGCCATTGGATTGTCAGGAGTCCATGGGGAGTTTGGCTTGGAGCATATCCAGTCTCCCAAACATGCCCAGGCATGTTGGGACAATGTAATATTCCATTGCTTATAATTTAGTGTAATTAGTGGTGTGGGTCTCCTACATAACATAGGTATAAAAAAGAAAGATTTTTCTTCCATTTTTTTCAGTAGATCTTTTATTTGCAGGTTTGTCTCTTTGCATTGTCAACAGATTAGAAATTCCTATAAGCCCTAATATGAAAAATAAGTCTCCTATTGGTCTAGTTTCCTTAGTATTTTAGATTAATGATTTAATCCTGTATTCCATCCTTTTAATTTATTCTTTTAATTCTGGAACCTGGTGCTTATTGAATCATCTAATTACTAGCAAGTACTTTTGAAGTATAATACTACAAAGAGACAGACCAGAGGAAGGCATTACACACAGGATTTCCTGTTTATACATTTGCAAAATACAATAAGATTAAAGGATTAAATGGGACAGATGTAATAGATCTAAATAATGCACTCACTAAGTGTTTCTGCACAAATGTGCTGGGCAGCTTGCTCC
>RJWJ010027679.1:0-22011 GCA_004363605.1 Indri indri
TCTGGGGTGGTGCACAGGCCTTAGTGTTTTTAGAACACCCCAGGTAATTCCAATGAAGCCAAGGTAGAGAACAACTGCTTAGGCTCACATTAAGGTAATTTAATAGCTATCTTTATTAAGCACTCATAAATGTGCCAAACACTGAACTTCCTTATTTACATTTACATATAATCCTCACAACAACTGCTAAGACTTTGGTATTATTCTTCCTACTTTACAGAAATTAATAATGAGGCTTAACAAGATTTTGCATCTCACCCACAGGCACAAAGTTAGCAGAGCCAGGATTCAAGTTCAGGATTTTCTAACTCAAAATCTGGACCACAGCTCACTCACTGCCAGATAATACAGCATTCCTGGAACCATCGTTAGGGTATGAGCAAGAATGGCCAGTGGCCACGTGAGACTAGTCTTCAGAGTAGGTGCTGGCTCAGCAGGTGCTAACAAGAAACATTCAGGACTCAGAAAAACCTGACTTTAATGCTGGCTGTGCCCTAAATCCTACTTTGTGACTTAACCTTCTTGAGCCTCAGTTTCCTCAGGTATAAAATGGAGAAAACAGTACTTCGTAGAATTGCCATGAAGATTAGATGAGATAACACCCATGAAAGTGCCTGGCACATACTAAGGGCACAATAAACGCTTGTGTATCCCTTCCCAGTGATAAATTCCTCTCCCACTGTAACCCACCCTGTTAGGGCCTAGGAGTTGGTGGTGGTTGTTGCTGTGAGAATGAACCTTGGGAGCAGTAATTTCTCTGTTCATCAATGTTTTCCACTAGTTAACTCTATTTGCATTTTCTGTTCTTAATTCCTTCCCTAATGAGAGCCAAAGCTCTCTTCTCCCGGCCACTATTGGAATCAGCCCCACCCAAACCTTTGCCTAGATGCGTGAGATGAATCACCTCCCTTTTCCAGTTTGACAGTCATTCTGCCAAATCCCACCTCCTCTCCTGATTAGGTCAGATCCCTCCTCCTCTCCTGATTAACCGCTCCCTCTTGTGGTCCCTCACCTGCAGGTCTTGCCCATCCTTAAGGCCTAAGTGTAATTATAGGGTTGGCCTGCACAGCCTTGGGTTGATGGCAGATCTTTTGACACTAACCTCTCTGAACCATATGAACATTTTGTCTGCTGCTTACTCAGAACACCCAGCTTCCGGGAAAGGCTCCAAATGAAGTAACCCTCTAGCTTCTCATTCTCTACTCCAGCTTCTCTTCAGCATTCAACCACTCCTGGCTAGAAAGCCTTGTTTTTCTCTAATACACTCAGACAACACCTAAAGGGACTTTGGAGAGGGAATTTTGAGTCCATTCCTTCTGTTTTGTAGGTGAGGAAACAAACTGCTCTAGGTCAAGTGGCAAGTTGGTGGTGGAGACCAGTCTATAAGACAAGTTTTCTTACCTCCAGCAAAGCCGTCTTGCAGCAGGAAGCTGTTTCACAGTGGAGATGGCTCTGGATTTGAGTGGCAGCCTTGTATGGCAGTCATGAACCTTACATGATTCCACGTAAGATCTGCGCTAGGCTTCAACTTATGCATCTCTTTGGGCTTTGTGATTCTCTTGCTATTTTTTTGTTAACATTTAAAAATTGTGTATTAATAATTAAAATGTGATCATGTAGGAAATGTAGCAAAAAGAAGAAAAAAAATCAAGAGAAAGAGACAGAAAAGATGGGGGAGAGAGAAACAGCCAAAAGGATATGATAGGAAGAGAACAGAAGGACAGGACCAAGAAAATCCGAGGTGTGGAATGAGTGAGGCTCCTGCATCAGCCTTGTTGGTCACAGCCACCATCACCGTTCCCACCATCCACCCCAACTGCCCTACCCTACAGATCTAAGGCACTATTATTATTCCCTCCTTTCCCTGCCCTTAATATGTTCCCAATCAATAGCTGAACCCAAAAGAGTCAGGGAAAACTCAGGGTGTGTGTTGGAATAGTTGGCTCAGAAATATAAAATGTGTGCTGAATGTCTACAAAAAAAAAAAAAAGAAAGAAAGAAAGAAATACAAAAATGTTGCAATGCTCAATGTGGAATTTAGGTTCTACTGGCTTTCAAGGTAGGAAACACTTATTCTGGGAGAGAGTTTATTCTGGGGAACCCATTTTATTGCCTGATTTTATTACACCTTCCAGGTTCAAATTCAGATATACCCCATTTCTAACTCACTCAAAGTGCATTGAGTCAACCTGGGTGATTCTAAGAGCAGGGCCACGTCTCATCCCATTACCCTTTGGTGAGGCATATAATGCACAGGCAAGATCCAGGAGCCAGAGACACGACTTGACTCATTCATTCTTTTAATGGAAGTTTTTATTGAGATGATTACAGACTCATATGCAGTTATTGAGAAATTAATCAGAGAAATCCAGTATACCCTTTATCCAGTTTTCCTCAATGGTAACATTCTGTAAAACTATAGTACAATATCATAAGTAGGACATTGATATTGATAAAATCTATTATTCACAGGTCTCCAGTTTTACTTGTACTCATTTGTGTGTGTATGTGTTTAGATCTATGCACTTTTATCAAGGTCTGTGTATCTACCATCATAGTCTGCATGCTGACCAGTTCTATTACCACAAAGATCCTTTGTGTCGCCCTGTAATAACCATACCCATCTCCCTCTTTCCGTATCTCCTCCTACCATACCTAAACCCTGACAACCACCATTCCACTTCTAAAATTTTGTCATTGCAAAAATTTTATGTATGTGTAATCATAGAGTATGTAACCTTTTGGCATTGGCTTTTTCTACTCAGCATAACTGCCTGCAGAGTCATCAGTTGCTGCAGGCATGAATAGCTTGCTCCTTTTCATTGCTGAATCGATTCACCTTTTTTATTCTGTGATTATAAACAAGTCCCTTAGACCTTTGTGCTTTTCTACCTGAAGAATCTTGGAAATTGTCTTAACCCACATAAGCCTCCATTTATTCATCTGTTTTTTGTTTTTTTTTTTTTTTAATGTTGGGACGTTGACAATAGCATAGTTTTTCCCAGGATTGATATAAAGATCAAACAAGATAATAAGCATCATGATGCACTGTTACCTGTAAAGTGATGTACACATGTCGAATGTTGTTATAATGGCCTTGTTGAGGGAAGTTCCTTTTTAAAATTTTGTTTTTCCTGCTTCTTCCAGACATATCGAATTACTTCCATTTTGGGATTTTCTTCCAGCCACCTGAACTCAGGAGGGACAGGGATTTGACTTTCAGGCCTCCCTTGAGGAAATTGCTTACCTGTGCAGGGAGAAGGAAAGAGAGGGAGAGAGAGAGAGGGAGTGGGGGAGAGAAACCACGAACTTTCAGGGCTCTTTTCAGTTACTCTCAAACCTGTTCTGATGGCAGACTACCTGAGAGTCTGTGTACCACTTGCAGAACACCACCCAAATTTCTCAGAACAACTCCACTGTTGAGTATAAAAACCAATTTCCAGGGCAGAAAAAATCCCTCTATGTGTACAGTATGAAATCACAGTCATGGGCACACACATCCATGAGAAAACGCAGGTGTCTAACTAAGCATGGTTACCTATTTCTGACTTTTTCTGTAAATATTCATTTCATGTCCTACTAGAGTTCACTAGAAGAGGAGTGATAGTAAGCGCTAAAGGTTGAAGAAAAAATTTAGGGGAGATAAACTTAAAATTTGAAAATTCTACTTATTAACCTTCTTTTCTTTTCTCAGACAAGGAGAAAATATTTACTCTGTTTTGGTGGGAATATTCCTGCCCAGCTCACCTTCTATCTAATTCAGCTCTATCATAATTACCTGAGGATTCCAATATAGATTCCAACTCCCTCTCCTACTAATTTAATAGGTCTCGGATGAGATCAGGAAATTTGTATTTTTTTAAAAAAATTCCTTGGGTGATTCTGATAGTCTTCCAGGTTGCAAACTTCTCCTATTTGGGATTCAGTGGCCCCTGATGGACTTTTCCTGACATACCTGGGTGTTCGTCTCTCCTGTAAGATCTGTTCTCACGAAAGTTTTCTTTTCTATCAAAACCTAGATCCAGTGGGTTTTCAAGTTCCTCACAGGCTGGGTGTGGTGGTGTGAGCCTCTAATCCCAGCTACTCAGGAGGCTGAGGCAGGAGGATTGCTTGAGCCCAGGAGTTTGAGGTTGCTGTGAGTGAGGCTGACGTGAGGTTGATGCCATGGCACTCTAGCCCAGACAACAGAGCCAGACTCTATCTTGAAAAAAAAAAAAAAAAGTTCCTCACTCCCTGGAACTACCCTCTATCAAGGTCATCATCACGTGTGTCTGCGTGTCTCTTTCTCGCCTCTTACTCAACAGCTCAGCAGCATTTGATGTGGGTGACCACACCCTCTTGGCCTGAAATACTCTCAACTCTTGCTTCCGAGATGTTCGATTCTCCTACCTCCCAATTTCATTTTTCTTAGTTCCCTTGCCGGCCCCACCTCCCCTCCCTCACTCCTGAAGGTCCTGTGTCCAGAGTCTTGACTGATTCTTTTTTGCCTTGTCTGCATTCTGTCCCTAGGTGATCCCATTTAGGTACTCGGCTTTAAATGCTGTCCATATGCTAATAACATTTCCAGTTCTACCCGACCTTCTTCCTGGGCTGTCTACTTGACATCTCCCTTGGGTATCCACTAGGCATCTCAAACTTAACATGTCCAGAATAAAACTCTCGATCTCCACCAACACGACCAGCCTGGTTCTTCCATCTTCCTCATTTCGTTTAACAGCACCACCTTCCAGGTAGATGTTCAAGAGAAATGTCTAGCAGTCATCTGTGCTTGCTCTTACCTCCTGCCTCCGCCTATAAACATAGTCAGAATCCTTCCACCTTTCACCGTCTCTCTGCTACTTCTCTAGCCCATGCCGGCACCACCTTTCATCAAAATTATTTCAATTGCTCTATAATTCGTCTCTTTGCTTCCATTCTTGTCTCCTTACAGTTGATGCCCCACTGAGCACCATAAAAGGTGTAAACGAGGTCAGCCCACTGCTCTCCTGCTTAAAACCCTCTCGTGACTTTTCATAACAAATAGAATAAAATCCAACCTCTTATTTTTGAAGCCTAGAAAGTCTAAACAATATAGTTCTGAACACTCACACCGCTGTCGCCCTGCCTGCAAGGTTCTTTGCATTCAGCCTTGGCTCAAACATCGCCCATCCTGAGAGAGATTTTCCTGAGCATTTTTTTTTTTTTTTTTTTTTTTTTGAGACAGTGTCTCAGCTCTGTCACCCGGGCTAGAGTGCCCTGGCATCAGCCTATCTCACTGCAACCTCCAACCCCTGGACTCAAGGGATCTTCCTGCCTCCCAAGTAGCTGGGAACTACAGGTGCGCAGGCCTGGATAATTTTTCTATTTTTAATAGAGATGGGGTCTCACTCTTGCTCAGGCTGGTCTCCAACTCCTGACCTAAAAGCGATCCTCCTGCCTCGGCCTCCCAGAGTGCTAGGATTACAGGTGTGAGCCACGGTGCCTGGCCTTTTCCTGAGCATCTTACCTGAAGACTCCTCCAACCTGCCCAGACTTTCTCTTTCTTATTACCTAATCTATTTTCTCCATTGCCCCTTCACTATCTGAAATTTTTATTGATGTATTTATTTACTTGTTTATTGCTGGCCTAGCCCCCCTATGTGAAGTGCCATCTCTGCAAAGCAGACGCTCAATTAGCATTTATTTAATAAATCTCTCATTCGCACCACAGTGTAAATGATGGACAGGTAGTCCGAGTATTCCATTTTTCTTGGACATTTCATTTTAACTAGGATCAAAGTTTTAGATCAGAGAAAAGCAGGCCGGTAAGATTTCAATCATCAATTTCCTGACTAAGGAGAATTTCTCCACCACTCCCCCAAAAAATCATACCTCAGTTTTTACAGGCCACCCCCATTTTCTGTCTGTACTTGCTTCTGAATTCCCTCCAACTTTCCTGGGAGGATCCCTCGGAAAACTGTTCTTCACTAGTTGGATTCACCCCCTCTCTTTAAGAGGTGTGTAAGCGTGAAGGCTTAGAGATTCTATTTTGCACAGCCCCACCTTGGGTACCCTCGGCAGAGGCAGCGCCAGGGTGGGGCTGGGGGGTCGCCAGGGTGGGCAGAGCGCCTCTGACGCCGCACCCAGCAGTCGTCGGGAGCTGCTGCCACCTCACCCGTGTGCTCCTGGTCTGTCCACACCCTCATTCCACCAAGCTCTGCCCAGCCCTTGTTTCCTGTACCTTTTCTGGCCTGTACTTCTCGCTTTTTAGCTGGCTAGATGCCTATTCCTACCGCCGGCCTCTCCATTTCTGGAAATAGTTCGCCATCACGGCTGCGGCAATTGTGCCCTCTGGTAGCCGAAGCGGGAAGCACACATCTCTGCCCGGACAGACCGCGCGCCTTCTCCGCGCCCTCGGTCCTCGGCCGCCCTTCCAGGAAGGAATCAAGCGGAGGACAGTCCCCGACTCAGGGGAGTTTCGGAGAACTGGCTTTCTCCATGGCATGGTGCAGGCTAAGGCATTCTGTGTTCAAGCCACGCTGTCTGCCTCCCCACCTCAGTGGTGCGTTCCCTTTCTTTTCTCCATAGCCCATGTTCGCGACAGGTGACAGTTCCTCCTCTCAGGGCTGCATTGAGAATTTGGTTCCCCTGCTAATTAACAGATATTTTGTAAATGTTTGTTCAACACTTATTCAGTGAGGATGAAGAGAAACTAGTTTTCTAGCAATAAAAATTATTCAAACGAAAGGATTTATAACATGTAAATTTTCCAAACCAGAAAACGTCCTGCGAAGCATTAATTTTTTTCTCTTTCAGAGTATAACCACTATTCTGATTGCTATTACCATAGATTAGATTTGCCTGTTGTTGACCTTCCTATAAATGGAATCATACAATATGTGTTTAATACTTTTTTGTGTCTGCTTTTGCTTAGCATGTTTTTGAGATAGATCTGTCTGGTTGCATGTAATAGTTCTTTTGGTGGATGAGTAGTATTCTACTGGATGGATATACCACAATTTGCTTATCCATCTCCTATCAATGGACATTTAGACTGTTTCCAGATTTTTTCAGGCTATTATCAATAAACCTACTGTGAATATTTGTATGTAACTCTTTTCATAGATGTTTTAATTTTTGCCTTGGGAAATTACTTTAGGAGCAGAATTGCAGAGGTTGCTGTGAGCTAGGCTGACGCCATGACACTCTAGCCCAGGTGACAGAGCGAGACTCTGTCTCAAAAAAAAAAAAAAAATTTTAGGATAGTCAAGTGCAGGAGTGGGAGTGGAGAAGGAACAAAGAAATAAGTAACTGGTTGTGATCAATTAGTTGTAAACACCACTGCACTTGGACCAGCCTAATTTTTTAAATTTATAACACAGATACAGAAAAAACTAACAGCCTAATACATTATTATAAGTCAAACGCCTTTGCAATTACCTTCTGTCAAAGAAGGCAGTATCTTGCCAGTCACTCCAAAAGCCATTTGTATACTCCTCCCAAACACAAATCCTCCCACCACAAATACTAACTACTGTCCTGACTTTTGTGTTCATTCTTACCGTGTTTCTTTTAGTTGTAGTTTTATTATCCAACTGTGCATCCCTATACAGTATAGATTTGGGTTTTTAAAAATGTATTTTTTGGTCTCTAAATTCATAGGTTCCCCCTCTACCTTTTTTCCCTTTGCAATTTATTTGTTAAAGAAATTGGGTCATTTGTTCTATAGAGTTTCCCAGAGTCAGGATTTTGTTGATTGCAACCTTGTAATGTAGTTTGATAATCATTATCCTCTGCCCTCTGTACTTGCTGCAAATTGATCCTTGAATCTAGAGGCTCTATCAGATTCAGGTGTGATTTTTTGGGAGGAAGAGTCTTTTGTAGGTGCTGTTTTCTTCACCAAGAAGCACATAATAGGCCAGATAGAGTCGCTCAATGCCTGTAATCCTAGCACTTTGGGAGACTGAGGTGGGAGGATTGCTTGAGCCAAGGAGTTGGAGACCAGCCTGGGCAACATAGTGAGGCCCATCTCTACAAAAATTTTTAAAAATTAGCCAGACATGGTGGCATGGTGGCGTGTGCCTGTAGTCCTAGCTACTGAGGAGGCTGAGGCAGGAGGATCACTTGACCCCAGGAGTTCAAGTTTACAGTGAGCTATGATTGAGCCACTGCATTCCAGCCTGGGCAACAGATTGGGACTGTCTCTAAAAAAGAAAAAGGAGCACATAATGTCTGGTTGGCTCTCTTTTTGTGTTGCTAGCAGCCATTGTGACTCAATTCATCAGAGGTTGCAAAATGGTGATATTCCAATTCTATCAATCCTTTTTCATTTATTGTTGGAATTCTTCTGTAAAGAGAAACGCATCAGTTATTTGCTACTCCATGGTATATTCATGGAAAAGGCAAGATAAATTCTTGAGTCTTTCCTTTTATTTACCAGTTTTTAAAACCAAGAGTTGGTTCCCAATCATCTTGCCAAGATGACTGAATTTTTCTTTGATATCATTATGAACATATAGATTTAAACGTATTTTTTATTTTTATCAATGCTCAAATTGTCCCCACCTTTGGCCAATGACAACCTCTTCAAATCACTTCCCGAGTCCTCTTAACACGATTCTATCAATTTTTGATAGATTTTTTTTTTCCCCGTCTGGTACGACATTATTTTTCAGGTTCATCTTATATGTGTCCTGCCTTGGTCCTGGGATCTGCTGTTTTTCCAAGAAGCTTTGGTCTCTTTTTCTTTTCATTTTTTTTTTTCTTTTTTTGAAACAGAGTCTTGCTCTGTTGCCCGGGCTAGAGTGCAGTGGCATCATCATAGCACATTGCAACCTCAAACTCCTGGGCTCAAGCGATCCTCCTGCCTCAGCCTCCCAAGTTGCTAGGACTACAGGAATGCACTAAATGCCCGGCTAATTTTTCTATTTTTTGTAGAGATGGGGTCTCACTCTTGCTCAGGCTGGTCTCAAACTCCTGGCCTCAAGCAATCCTTGTGCCTTGGCCTCCCAAAATGCTGGGATTACAGGTGTGAGTCGCTACCATGCTGTCCTTTTCTCTTCTTTTTTTAAAGTCAGATTTATTGAAGTATAATGGACTTAGAGTAAAATACACCTTTTTAAATGTATAATTTAAAACATTTTTAATGTTATATGCATATACATATGTAATTTTAGAGACAAGGTCTCCCTATGTTGCCCAGGTTGGAGTGTGGTGGTTCACAGGCATGGTAATAGTGCATTACAGACTCAAACTCCTGGGCTCAGGCCGGGCGTGGTGGCTCACGCCTGTAATCCTAGCACTCTGGGAGGCTGAGGCGGGCGGATTGTTTGAGCTCAGGAGTTCGAAACCAGCCTGAGCAAGAGCGAGACCCTGTCTCTACTAAAAATAGAAAGACACTAATCAGACAACTAGAAATATATAGAAAAAATTAGCCAGGCATGGTGGCGCATGCCTGTAGTCCCAGCTACTCGGGAGGCTGAGGCAGAAGGATCACTTGAGCCCAGGAGTTTGAGGTTGCTGTGAGCTAGGCTGACGCCATGGCACTCTAGCCCGGGCAACACAGTGAGACTCTGTATCAAAAAAAAAAAAAAAAAAAAAAAAAAAAAAACTCCTGGGCTCGAGTGATCTTCCTGCCTCAGCCTCCTAAGTAGCTGGGCCTACAGATGTGCACCGCCATGCCTGGCTAGGTATACAATCTGATGGGTTTTGCAAATGTGCGTAGTCCTGTAACTATCTCCATAATCAAAATATAGAACATCTCCAGCCCATACTCAATGTGGGTGGGGTCTGCACAGGTTACAAATAGTGGAAGGGGTGTTTCGTTGGGGGCATCTTTGAAGACTTGCCACACATCGAGCTTCTATTTTGGGCCCTCTTCTTTCCTTCTCATTCTACATACTCTCCTGGGCAATTTCATCTACCTTTAATTACTGGCTCATGGTGAGTCTATATCCATATTTCCTGAGCTCTAGACCTGACCTGCAGACATATCCTCCTGGAGGTGCCATGTTATCTTTTCCAGAACCTGCTCCTTCCCTGCATGCCTTACCTTAGTTATTACCAATACCCAATGATTTATTCTTTTTTTTTTTTTTTGAGACAGAGTCTCGCTTTGTTGCCCGGGCTAGAGTGAGTGCCGTGGCATCAGCCTAGCTCACAGCAACCTCAAACTCCTGGCCTCAAGCGACCCTTCTGCCTCAGCCTCCCGAGTAGCTGGGACTACAGGCATGCACCACCATGCCCGGCTATTTTTTTCTATATATTTTTAGTTGTCCAATTAATTTCTTTCTATTTTTAGTAGAGACGGGGTCTCGCTCTTGCTCAGGCTGGTTTCGAACTCCTGAGCTCAAACAATCCACCTGCCTCGGCCTCCCAGAGAGCTAGGATTACAGGCGTGAGCCACCATGCCCGGCCTTATTCTTTATTTTAGACCATGCTAACTCTCCCTTGGTTCCCACAGCCAAGATTTCAAGTCTGTTAATTACCTTTTGAGTATTTCTGGAATCAGTTCTTCCCATCACAGTTTTCTGAGTTGATGTGTTATCTCTCATCTAAACAACTTTTTCGTTCCAGTCTAATTCCCTCCTCCTCTTTATCTCTCCCCTCCTCCTCGCACCTCACACTTTGTCCTCTTTTCCATCTCTCTCCCTCTTTCAGTCTATCCTCAAAAGTCTGCAGTTATATTTCTAAATGTAAATCGGGTCATATCATTCTGCTACCTAAAATTGTTGAATGACTTGTCACTTTTATAGGATTAAATCCCACACAAGGTGTTTTTCACATTCTAAGATACACTTTCGGTTCTCCCAAATAGGCCATGATTTTTCCTTCCCGTATATGGTTCTCTCTTCTTGGTACGCCCTCTCACACTTCTCTGTCCATATATTCCTACTTCTCCCTGGGGAGGTGAGGCACAAGCTGTTTCTGAGCAGCCCCAGGTAGACAAAAGATTGCTTTTTTTTGTTCTCATTGTATCTTTTATATAACTCAGTTATGTCTGTTTCTATCATCCTTCTCCCACCCAATCAGCATCTTCAGAATAAGAACCACATCTGTTTTTATTAATGTCTCTCATTGCTTAACATGGAGACAGGCTGCATCAGTTAGAGTCTTCTGTTACAAATAATGGAAGCCTGACTCCGGTGAACCTAAACCAAAGAAAATTTTCAGGAGGGATATCAGCTTTAGAATCAATGGGAAGAGTGGACAACCTGGTTTGGGAGTAAGAAAGGACCAAGGCTGTTCTTGAGAGATAGAAAGCAGAAGTGGAGAAAACAGTCTTGGAGCTGGAGTATATTGGAAAAACTTCAAATATTTTCTGTCTGTTTAGCTGGGCAAAGTTCAGGAAAGGAAATCCAATTGTCCTAGCTATGCCCATTTCTAACTATGAGAGAATAACTGGCTAATGGGGATGAGGTAATTTCTTGAAAGGAAATAAGATGATATTGGGAAGGGAAAATGGAAACCTAGTAGCTACAAAGGCAACAAACAAACATCCACTGTACTACCACATAGTAAGTACTCGATAAATATTTAACATGTGAGTCAGTGAATGAATAGTTGAAAATTTTATTTCCTGTCATACTAAACTATAGCCATTTGCTGGGTGCCTCAAATAACCTCTTGCTGTTGTCTGAATGTTTATTTGCCCCAAAATGTGTATGTTGAAACCTAATCCCCAATGTGGTAATATTAAGAGGTGAGGCCTTTGGGGGTGATTGGGTCAAGAGGGCTCTACTCTCACAAATGGGATTAGTGCCCTGATAAAAAGGCCTGAGAGAGCTTGTTCATCCCCTCCACCATGTGAGCATGTGAGGACACAGTAAGAAGTCACCATCTATGAGGAATGGGCTCTCAACAGATACCAAATCTGCTGGGGTTTTTTGTTTGTTTGTTTTGAGACAGGAACTTGCTCTGTCACCCGGGCTAGAGTGCAGTGGTGTCATCATCATAGCTCATTGCAACCTCAAACTCCTGGCCTCAAGCAATCCTTCCACCTTGGCCTCCCAAAGTGCCAGGATTACAGGTATGAGCCATCGCACCTGGCCTCTGCTGGTGTCTTGACCCCTTGGACTTCCCAGCCTCCAGAACTGTGAGCAATAAATTCTGTTGTTTATATATTACCTAGTCTAGTGTATTTTGGTATAGCAGCCCAAATGGACTAAGACAACTCTCAATTCCCAGCCTTTGTTTGCATGGGCTGTAGTTCCATTTCAATAATTGTTTCTCTTCTTGTCTGCCTGGAAATGTGCTTGCTCTTTGAAACCTTCCATGTTCCTTCTCCATCTTGTGCTCTTGTAGTATCCTCTGTTGTTTTCAATCATATTGCTTTATTGATTACACATAAGGCTCCCCCAGAGTTGATTCCCTTTTTTTTTTTAATCTTTTTCTCTTTTTTTTTTTTTCTTACTTTGCTTTCCCTTTCTTACTCTGTGAGTTTGATTCCTGTTGCTTGTAACAGAAGTATCCTTACTGATAAACCAAAATAGGCATGACTCCTGCTCTCCTAGACTTTACATTCTAGAAGGGAAACCAGGCCAGGCATGGTGGCTCGTGCCTGTAATCCTAGCACTCTGGAAGACCAAGGTGGGAGGATTGCTTGAGGTCAGGAGTTCGAGACCAGCCTCAGCAAGAGCAAGACTCTGTCTCTACTAAAAATATGGAAAGAAATTAGCCAGGCAACTAAAAATGTATAGAAAAAATTAGCTGGGTGTGGTGGTGCATGCCTGTAGTCCCAGCTACTTGAGAGGCTGAGGCAGGAGAATCCCTTGAGCCAGGAATTTGAGGTTGCTGTGAGCTAGGCTGATGCCATAGCACTCTAGCCTGGGCAACAAAGTGAGATTCTGTCTCAAAAAAAATTGAAGGGAGCCAGGCGCGGTGGCTCACGCCTGTAATCCTAGCACTCTGGGAGGCCGAGGCGGGCGGATCGTTCTGAGCTCAGGAGTTCGAGACCAGCCTGAGCAAGAGCGAGACCCCGTCTCTACCAAAAAAAAAAAATAGAAAGAAATTAACTGGACAGCTAAAAATATATAGAAAAAATTAGCCAGGCATGGTGGCGCATGCCTGTAGTCCCAGCTAGTCGGGAGGCTGAGACAGAAGGATTGCTTGAGCCCAGGAGTTTGAGGTTGCTGTGAGCTAGGCTGGCGCCACAGTACTCTAGCCTGGACAACACAGTGAGACTCTGTCTCAAAAAAAAAAAAAAAAAAAATTGAAGGGAATCCATTATAGCATCAAAATTCAACTTCCAGTATTGTGGATTTGATGGCTAAACCCCCATTTTTATCGGTTTGGACCGCCAGCTTAAAAATTGAACCACCAATTTTAAAAGTTTCTATTAGAAATCTTGTGTTGAATTCTGAAAGCTAATAAGGTATAGAAGCATATGCTATTGCAGGTTGTGGCCCTTCTGTTTATATATTTCAACTAATATTTACTGCACTATGAAGGATCATGGAAGAATGAAACCTGCTTCCTGAACAGATTTTATTCTTGTCCTCGGGAATTTACATATTTCTATTGAGAGAGACAGGAATTTAAGTAACTAATTATAATAGAAGCCAAAATATATATAATCATAGCTCTTTAAGAAGGAGGATATATTGTGAAATCTTTAAAAAAAAAAGTCACTTCTCTAAAGACCAAGAATTATTCTTTATCTTATTTCCATCCCTCATGTTATCTGCCAACATGGTGTTCATAGAAGAGGCTTAATAAATAGTGTTTGGTTGATTCTCTGGTATATAGAAATTAATTGGTAGGTATAAAAATGGAGCCTCAGCAGAGAGTGAGAGAGAAAAGATGGATTGTAAATAAATACGTTCTTCAAATGTCACACAGTAATTGTTGAGATAATACCTACTTGGGACTTTAGAATCCCTGCTTATGTCTATGTGTCATTTCAAGTGCAATATAGTGCTGACGCAGAAGGACATTTTGTCTTATTAAATCACCTATATTATGTCCCTGAGCAAACTAGGTTTTCCCTGAAGGTCTCCAAAGACATTTAGTTAGTCATGTCTAGAAATGAAATTAATTTGGGAGAGTAGCATGGTGGATCAGGGTTCCATTGAAAATACTTGTTTTTCTATGAAAAAATATTGCAAGAGAATCTAAAATATTTTCCAGGAAAAATATTTTTTACAAATGTTTTCAATTTTAAGATTTTTTTTTTTTAAATCTCTTTCCAGACCACCAAACTCAGGTGTAAAATGGAGGAAATGCACCATTAGGAATAGGAGTTAATTTTAGCAACAAAAACAAAAAGAATATGTACAATTTAAAGTTTTTTTTTTTTTTTTTTTTGAGACAGGGTCTCACCCTGTTGTCCAGGGTAGAGTGCCATGGCATCAGCCTAGCTCACAGCAACCTCAAACTCCCGGGCTCAAGCGATCCTCCTGCCTCAGTCTCCCGAGTATCTTTCACTACAGGCGCGTGCCACCACGCTGGCTAATTTTTTCTATTTTTAGTTGCCTGGCTAATTTATTTCTATTTTTAGTAGAGACAGGGTTTTGCTGTTGCTGAGGATTGTCTCGAACTCCTGAGTTCAAGCAATCCTCCTGCCTCAGCCTCGCAGAGTGCTAGGATTACAGGCGTGAGCCACCACGCCCGGCCTAATTAAAAAATTTTTAATATGAAGCTTAGAAGTTAATTCTTTAGAGTTAAAACAGAAGTCTTCTATTAAAATCTAATAATTCTAGCAAAAATTAGGAAATGGAAATAATTTTTTTCTTTTAAAATTTAAAGAATGTTGTTGATTCACGAAATGCTTTGTGGGGTAGAGTGGCGTATGAGACATGCGAGTGTGGTAATTACCCACTTGCACACACCCGGACATCTACTTGCAAAAGGTAGTGAAAGGAGTTTCGCTGCAGATGCCTGAATAATTTTGTGATTATGTAATGCCAAGATTAATTTCAGAAATCAGTTAAAGCAGGGTGGAGATTAGCAAAGTAACCGAGAAAGATCAAAATGTAAAAGGGCCATGTCCAGATATGTTTTTAGCACTCAAACCAGATGCTTCAGACTTTTACCCTCTCCTCCTTCTGAGCTGCCAAACTGGCTTTTCTGGAGGTAGGCTTTGTCCGGATGAGTGACAGTTGGTGATATTTCTTGTTTGGGTAAAGTCTCCTTTGAATTTTTGGTTTCTTGTTCCCACCACTGAACTCTTTAGTCTTTCCTCTCTCTCTCTCTCCCCTCCCCCTCCCCATTTTCCTTTTCTTCTGTCCTTTTGGCACTGTTTGGTTTCCTCTGGACTGTGTGCTTGCCCTCCCCGGCATCTCCCTGGGAACTGTCCCTGCCCTCACTGCCCTGCTTTCCCAGGGCCCTCTAGTTCCACGCCTGTTTTCCTGGGCAAAGTGTTTAGGAGGTGTCCTGGGGTGAGAAAGGAAACAGAGCAAACTTTGCATTTCAACTGCCTGGGGTCAAATGTTAATTAGTGTGGCAAATCTTAACAAACAAGTATAATTACTTGTTGGTAGTGTGCTTGCTAAGGAAACATAGGACATACAAAATGTGGGTTGACGCTGGGGGAGGTGGCTCACGCCTGTAATCCTACCATGTTTGGAGGCCTAGCCGGGAGGGTCACTTGAGTCCGGGAGTCCACGACCAGCCTGGTCAACATGGTGAGACCCTGTCGGGGCCGGGCGCGGTGGCTCACGCCTGTAATCCTAGCACTCTGGGAGGCCGAGGCGGGCGGATCGTTCTGAGCTCAGGAGTTCGAGACCAGCCTGAGCCAGAGCGAGACCCCCGTCTCTACCAAAAAATAGAAAGAAAATTAATTGGACAGCTAAAAACATATATAGAGAAAAAAAAAAAAATTAGCTGGGCATGGTGGCACATGCCTGTAGTCCCAGCTACTCGGGAGGCTGAGACAGGATTGCTCGAGCCTGGGAGTTTGAGGTTGCTGTGAGCTAGGCTGACGCCACGGCACTCGCCCCAGGCAAGAGAGTGAGACTCTGTCTCAAAAAACAAAAAAACATGGTGAGACCCTGTCTGTAGGAAAAAAATTTTTAAAAAATTAATGGGTTGTGGTAGTGCAACTGTAGTCCCAGCTACTGGGGAGGCTGAGGCAGGAGGATCGCTTCAGCCCAGGAGGTTGAGGTTGCAGTAAGCTATGCTGACACCACTGCACGATAGCCCTGGTGACAAATAAGATCTTGTCTCAAAAATAAACAAACAAATAAATAAATGTGGGTTGCTTTCATGCTCATTAGGATGACTATTATTTTTTTTTTAAATGGAAAATAGCAAGTCTTGGCAAGGGTGTAGAGGCATTAGGACACACATGCATTGCTGGTAGGAATGTAAAATGGTGCAGCCACTATGAAAACAGTTTGGTGGTTCCTGAAAAATTAAACATAGAATTACCCTGTACCCAGCAACTTTAAGGTATATATCCAAAAGAATTAAATGCTGAAATTTGAACAGATACTTGTACATCGATGTTCATAGCAGCATTATTCACAATTGCCAACAGATGGAATAGATAAACAAAATGTGGCATATGCATACAATGGAGTATTATTCAGCCACAAAAAAGAACGCATTTCTGACACACGCTACGACATGGATGAACCTTGAAAACATTATGCTAAATGAAATAAGCCGGACACAAAAGGACAAATATTGTATGATTTCACTCATACGAGGTATCCGTTGCTGTCAAATTCATGGAGACAGAGAGCAGAATGGTGGTTGCCAGGGGTAGGAGAAGTGGGAAATTGTTGTTTAATGGGTAGAAAATTTCTGTTTGGGATCATGAAAAATTCTGGAAGTGGAGAGTGGTAGTCATTGCACAACATTTTGAATGTACTTAATGCGTCTAAATTGTACACTTAAAATTATGGAAATGGTAAGTTTTATGTTATGTGTACTTGACGCTGCTGCACCCTCCCCCACACACAAACAATGCAGTGGGGTTATGGCCAGGCCAGACTTGGTTTCTCTACAGTATCTTCTGGTGAGAGCTGTCTTTGGGCTTTCTGAACCAGCTCTGTGTCTGCTCTGCTTCTAGGACCCAGAAGAGACGGAATCTGTCTTGCCTAACCTCCGTCTGGAATGGGAATTACTGACATCAAGTGGAGCAGTTCCTAGAAAACTCTATTTAATCAGAGCAGGAATTTTGGAAAAAGCCTACAACTGTGTATTCTAAGTGGTCATGATATGGGATTTGTCTAGGGTTATCACATTGGAAAATGAGGACATTAAATTCTTTAAAAAAATTTTTTTTACCAAAATAACACCTGTTTATTATAGAAAATTTAGAAAATAAAGGTTATCGGGGAATAAATATCACTTATAATTCTATCACCCAAAGAAAGATCATTTTAACATTTTGGTATATATCCTTTCAATTAATTTTATTTCATATTGTGTGTATATATGTAAACTCTTTTTTTGAAATGAAAAGTTTATTGAAATATCTTTCATTGGGAATGATTTAGATAAGATTTTTGATGATTATTGAGTTAAATATGTTTTATCAAGGGCTTTTTTTGGCTTTAAGTAAACTCTATATTTTTTAATCCTTTTGTATTTATAGATTTACATAGATAGTACAAAGAGTTTCTGTATCTCTTTCAACCAGCTTCCCCTGTTAACATTTTATATAACCATGACACATTTGTCAAAAATAAGAAATTTACATTGGTACATTCTTAAACCGCAAACTTTATTCGAATTTCACTAGTTTTTCCTAAACTCCTTTTTCTGTTCTAGGATCCAATCTAGGATACCAAATTGCATTTAAGATGAGTTTTGGTTTTTTTTTTTTTTTTTTGCTGTCTAGTACTTTCAGGATATTGTAGAGGGTACAAAAATAAATAAGTTGCAGCCTTGTCCCCAAAGAGTTCTTAGTCTACTCAGAGCAGTAATAGAGGTGTATAAACTCCAGTAGTGTAGGGCAGATGATAATAATTATATTAGAGAAGAACAAAGGGTTTTAACGAGTCCATTCTGGAGGTTGGAAATGCTTAGTGAAAGAAGTGGGCTGGGGCCGGACATGGTGGCTCACATCTGTAATCCTAGCACTCTGGGTGGCCAAGGCGAGAGGATCATTTGAGTTCAGGAGTTCGAGACCAGCCTAAGCAAGAGCGAGACCCTGTCTCTACTAAAAATAGAAAGAAATTGGTTGGACAACTAAAAATATATAGAAAAATTAGCCGGGCATGGTGGCGCGTGCCTGTAGTCCCAGCTACTCGGGAGGCTGAGGCAGAAGGATTGCTTGAGCCCAGGAGTTTGAGGTTGCTGTGAGCTAGACTGATGCCACGGCACTCTAGCCCGGGCAACACAGTGAGACTCTGTCTCAAAAAATAAAATATGAAAAATAAATAAACACATCTAAACACAGAAAAGGTACAGTAAAAATATGATGTAACAGTGCACTTTGTTATTCTGTTAACGGCCAATGACTTAATTGAGGGGACAGGGCCCTGTTTTCATGGTGTCTATTTCCTTTCCACTGACATTTAGGAATCTTAAAAATAGGATATTAATACAAATGTTCCTCAACTTACAGTGGGATTATGTCCCAATTAACCTACAGTAAGTTGAAAATATGGTAAGTTGAAAATGCATTTAATATGCCTAACCTTAACATCGTAGCTTAGCCTGGCCTACCTTAAATGTGCTTACATTTGCCTACAGTTACATTTGCCTGCAGTTGGGCAAAATCATCTAACACAAAGTCTATTTTATAGTAAAGCATTGAATATCTCATGTAATTTATTGGCAGCTCTACTGATAGTGAAATACAGAATGGTTGTTTGGGCACTCGAAGTACAATTTCTACTGACTACATGTTGTTTTCGCACCATTGTGAAGTCAAAATATTATAAGTCTAATCATGGTAAGTGGGGGTCTGTCTGTATCCTATTAAGATATTTATTACTTTCTGACCTCCAACATCTGTTAACATAAGTCAGTAATGTCATGAACCAGTATAATGTTTTATAGGCTACAACCAAGGTAAGGGAAGCACAGCTAAGGACCTGCCATAGGAATGATCTTTGAGGACCACTGCTACCAAATTCCCAGGGCTCCTGCTACTAGGCTGGTAGACTCCACCACCCTTGGACAATCCTCCCTGAGCCACTTAACTCTTGACTCTGCTGTAGCTACCTTGAAAATCTCTACCTAACCTTATAGCTTTGGGCTTAATCACATGGCCATCCATGCTTTAGTTGCCAAGAGGCAATGGCAGGGCCACATCATGGGCAGTGGGGTCATGCCTCTTGTTGATCTTATGATTACCTTGAAATAGGAAGAGTATTTAGAAGATGGGCAACCCAAATGAGCAAATGTCCACTACAGAATTTGTCCCTCATATCTCCTTTGAAGTGGTGGTCATATTATATTACACACAAATATATATTTTGTTCCTGGGGCTAGAGTGCAGTGGTGACATCATAGCTCACAGCAACCTCAACCTCCTGGGCTCAAGTGATCCTCCTGCCTCAGCCTCCCGAGTAGCTGGGACTACAGGTGCACACCACCATACCCAGTTAATTTTTTTATTTTTTGTAGAAACAAGGTTTTGCTATGTAGCTCAGGCTGGTCTCAAACTCCCAAAGTGCTAGGATTACAGATGTGAGCCACCATGCCCAGCCAATATTTTATGTGTCTCTTTCTCCACTAACCTGTCAATTCCTTGGGGATAGTGAGTGACCTTGTCTTTTCACTTGTATATCCCTAGCATGTAGCACATTGACTGGCACAAGATCTATCTAAAAGAACATTTATTCTTTTTTTTGTGATTGAACAGGTCAGTTAATTGATATAAACTGTATTCTTATTCTACCATACTGTGGAGTTCTTCATTGTAGTTTCTTTCTAAGCTACATTTTTTACATATGCATATACTTTTTATTTTGAAATAGTTTGACTCACAAAAAAGTTGCAAAAGCAGTACGGAAGTTTCCATGTACCATTCAGCTAACTTTTCCCGGTGATAATCAGTGTAACTTTTTAACATTACCGCTCGAACTTTTTTTTAACTCTGCTGCCTGTTCAGTCACCTCTCATGTTGCCACCTGATGTGAAAATGCAGGGAACTTAATGCTGTTTCCTTCACCATTTCTTCCCATGTTTGAATTCTCTTTGTCCTTTCTGTTCTGCCCTCCTTCTCTGCTTGCTTCTGTGCTTTTTCTCTTTAATGCCTCCTCTTTAATTCTTCTTGTACTCACTTTAAAATATACTTAAAATGTCTTAATTCCAAAGAGGCTTGGAGGCATAGTAAAATGACAAAATGTGGCATGTGTGTGCACCCACACATAGAGACCTGGTCATAAATCAGGGGTGAAAGGAAAGCTGGCACTGAAGTACAGGAGTTAGTGTCACCTGTGTCTCCCCAGTAGAGTCCATTTCGCCAAGTCCGCAGCCATCTCCAATCCCAGAAGTCCTTGCTCTGCTTGTCACGGACTGAGTTGCCCCCTTGATTGTAGCACCTCTTCTACTGGGGCAAAGGCAGAGTTCACCGCAAGGGCAAAGCGTTAGCTGGGTAGTGTGTGCTGTGCACTTCAGAGATTTTGAGGACCATATTTTCTGGCTGTAAGTACACTATTTCCCAATTGTTCCTCTTAAATCTTTGGTAAAGACTTTATAGCGAGTGGCAGGCTTCACTGCAACAGAGCAAACAAGTTAAAATTTTATTATTAGTGTTTCTGTTTGCAATAAAATTGACTAAAATTTGGTCTGATTTTCATTATCACTATGTGCCAGAAATTCTAACCAATGTAAACAATGACCTTTTCCTCCTCTAAAAACATATTTTGTTGCTCTATGTTATAAAGAATTGCTAATCACTTGTCAGCTTTTTAGCTAAGATCAAGTCTAGAGAATCCTTGCAGTTACCGTTGAGAGATTTTTTTTGTTTTTGTTTTTGTTTTTGTTTGTTTGTTTTTTGAGTTAGGGTCTTGCTTTGTTGCCCAGGCTGGTCTCGACCCTCTGGGCTCAACAAATCCTCCCTCTTTCCACTTCAGCCTCCTGTATAGCTGGGACTACAGGTGTGCACCACCACTCCTGGATTGTTGAGAGTTTTAATACATTTAAGTTGACAAATTTTTATTAGTTACCTTTAATAAACATGATATTCTAAATGGAAGTTAATTGGGAGAATTCCAACTAAACAGTTGGCTCCTATCACACAGAAACTCAGCTATACACATTCATTTTAGGAGTAAGTTCATAAAGGTTCAGAATGATCCGACCTCACTTATGCACAGTTCATGTCTACAACCCTTGTGTTACTACATATTCTTGTTTTAAGCAATAGATTTGATGTAATGATAACATAGTAATTGTATAGACAAAGAAGTAGAATTTGAATTACTTCATTTCTGCCATTCTGTATGACTACCTGGCTTTTTTATTTGTGTTTAAAATTTAAAACAGTGAAATAGAATGTAAACTACAAGTTGTGATGTTTTGGTTTGGTAAGTGCAAGTTTTAGTTCATACATGAAATATTTTACCAATTTGAATAACTGACGTTACAATTGAAATGTAATATTATTTTAAAACGGTTGTTTGTTTTAAATCTAAAAAAAAAAAGCAGGTGTGGTGGCTCACACCTGTAATCCTAGCACTCTGGGAGGCCGAGGCAGGAGAATCACTTGAGGTCAGGAGTTGGAGACCAGCCTCAGCAAGAGTGAGACCCCGTCTCTATTAAAAATAGAAAGAAATTGGCCGGGCGTGGTGGCTCACGCCTGTAATCTAGCACTCTAGGAGGCCGAGGCGGGCGGATTGTTTGAGCTCAGGGGTTCAAGACCAGCCTGAGCAAGAGCGAGACCCCATCTCTACCAAAAAAATAGAAAGAAATTAATTGGACAGCTAAAAATATATATAGAAAAAAAAAATTAGCCGGGCATGGTGGCACATGCCTGTAGTCCCAGCTACTCGGGAGGCTGAGACAGTAGGATTGCTCGAGTCCAGGAGTTTGAGGTTGCTGTGAGCGAGGCTGATGCCACGGCACTCGCCCCAGGCAAGAGAGTAAGACTCTGTCTCAAAAAAAAAAAAAAAAAAAAAAAAAAAAAAAAAAAAAAAAAAAAAAAAAAAA
>RJWJ010027680.1:0-21991 GCA_004363605.1 Indri indri
GGTACTGCAATTTATATTAAATGTGATGTCTAACAGTCGTAAATCCCATGTAAAAATGAAAATAATGTTTTCTAATAATAAACAACTAAATAAACTATACAACTATAGTCATTATACTTTAATGCTTTAACATTAATATGATCACCTTTACCATTTCAGAATAAAATAAATTAATTCAACCCAAAGTGTATACTTACTAGCCTTCAATTAGCCATGTACATTTAGTTTTATACTTATAGTTAATTGGACCATCTGTTAAATATCCAGAAGGTTCTGTTAACCTAGAAAACAAAATCGTGAAATTAATTACCTTAAAGTAACTTTAAGAAATACAGTAGCATAAGAAAAGTTACAAGTCATTAAGAAAAAGTAATGGGACATAGCAATTGCCAAAAAGAGAATTTATTTACAACTTAGGAAAATTTCAAATAGCTATATTTTTATCTACATCTCAAAGGATATTTATTTTGGATTTCTTTAAACCTTGATATATTATGACTGTTTCAATTTACGCAGTAGAAAAAGACACTGAAAGATTGAACATTGTACTGATGGGTTCAGTGTTGATGCAAAATAGATTAAGTTAAACATCATCTGCACAAAAATTAGGCTGAGGCAAAAGAAGGAAGATTGAATGCATGTTGGAAGATGCAGATCTATGGAATAGAGAAGCAGTATATGTATGTCCTACTTTGGGGAGTCACCTTGCTAGCTATATTCGATTTGCATGCACCAGGATTGCTAACGTAGCTGTCACCAGACTTTACAGAGTTCTGCTACCTGTATTTATTATCATTTTCTCTTATCTATTTTATATCTAGTCCAAGAACTTAATCAATTTTTAAAATAGGGTAAATCAAAAGGCTTTATGTCTTCTATTTTATACATAAAAAAGGAAAAGATAATTAGAAAAACTTCAGATTTTCAGAATTTAAAAATACTTAAAACAAAAATCTCAATTCTACATCATTTTGTTCTCCTTACCTCCAGCTCAATTATTTCATCAACAAAAGACTATATTTTAAATAATTAAAATATCTTCCCACTCAGCATTTATATACTATATTTGTATATGCATACACATGTCACAGCCAACCGGTCTTTATGTATTCACATAAACATACACACACACACACACACACACACACACACATAGATATCAGGGTCATTAACTACTTTTAGATAAAATTAAATTTTCCTCATAGTATAGAGCCTTAAAAACATTAGGAGAAAAAATATTTCATTTACCTAAATCAGGGTTGACAAAAAGGTCGGTCAATGTTAATGTTATATGCAACATGTTCATAATCCTTGAAAATTGCTTTGGGTAATAAAGGGACTAATTCGTGCTCGAAAAAACGTTTGGAAGAGGAGCGGAGCCAAGATGGCCAACTAGCAACATTGGTTTTCAGATTGTCCGTGCGAGAAGGCTGAATATTGGACTGAGGAAAGCGGAGAGCAGTTATAGCTCAGGTATGGATCACAGGGAGAGACAACAGAGATGTCTGGAGACCCAACCAAGAAAAACTGCAAAGCTGAGAAAGAAGATAGAGAAGAGAAGACAGCGGTGCAGGCCAAACCCAGAGAGGCTGGAGCCCAATGAAAGGGTAAGAGGGGCTTCCCCTGCCCCACATAGGTGCCTTCAGTGAGCATCGGGACATAAAACATTTTGGAGGCCTTCTACCTTCCACGAGCCCAGGCACAGCGGCTAAATAGGAATAATGGGGTAAACCCGCGATCCACAGGAGTTCAGGTGTTCAAAAGGGACACTTTTTCAGGAGAGTGCCATGAGAGATGGGAGTGCTGGCTACCTTACACCTAGACACTTCCTCCTCTGGACCCCCTCCAATCTTGGCATTAGAGAGAGTAATTTTAGCTGGTAGCTGTGGCCCCTCCTCACACCTCCTCCCACCCCACTGCAACCTCAAGAACACTCTGAACCAAGTAGCACACGAACAAGCTGCATCTCCACAACAGATGCGTATTCCCAGACAAGCCCACCACTGAGAGCAGGGCCGCTGCAAATTGCAAGTTTGCTGCCCACAAGTGTGTCTCAGGATGGTACACTGGCAGCTTAGACAGGCAGACCAGAACTGGTAACCCCACCCCTAGACATGAGAGCAGTGCAGGGAGATGCAGGAGAGAGATCTCGGTCTGGGACACGGGGGTGATGAAACCCTAACAGACATAACCAACAGGAGAGTGTGGACGGGCACTGAAGACGGGGGATCTGTGAGAGTGCCCATCCACCACCCCCGCTGGAGAACCACGATATCAGATAGGGGTGCGGTACTTGGGGTGAATTAGCATAGCCCCTGGTTCCCGTGACAACCGAAAGCTTTGGGTGTGCCACCTGAATAGCAGCAGTGTCCCCTCTCCCTACTCATTACAATAAGGAGTGCAGCTGTAACTGCCTCCATAAGCAAGAAAACATTTTTTATAGTTTTTTTTTTTTCCTTACTGCACTTATGTTTCAAGGTCCCAGGCCAGTAAGATTTGTTGACCAGCACTTTGTAACTTTCTGTTACACTGAACCATTCATTCCCTTTTGAGTTTCTTTCCCAGAAACAGCGGAGGCTCCTTGTAGTCACGCGATAACTACAAAGCCTTACCCACCTATTTATCCGAAGAAAAGATAAGTGATACTCCACCACAGATTGTGCCCAAGGACCCACTGAGCCTGCACACAAGCTGAAAGAATGACCAATATTAACTCCTAATCCCCACCCTGGAAGGGACTTATCCACCATTTTTTGATCACAGGATGTATGCACTAACATGATTTCTCACTGCACTTTGTGCCCTGCACTCCACCCCAAACATGTAATGATGCTCGCTCCCCTCATACAGTATTCATTTCACCTCCAAAAAACCCCTGACCCTGTTGATCGAGGAGGTAGATTTGAAGTAGTCCATAACTCCCACCTCCCTATACACGTGTCCACTGAAATAAATCCTTTCTCCCTTGGCAATACTCGTTGTCTCAGTAATTGGCTTTCTGTGCAGCAAGCAACAGTGAACCCCAACTGTGGGTTCGTTAACACACCCCTGAGCCAAGAAACTCATGAGCGGCCACTACTCCCAGGCAGAAGAGTGCCCCTGGCAGAAGCTCCTGCGGACAGATAAGCCTACCTCTCTCCACTTGGGGTCTCGTGGTGGAACAGGCGTGCACAACTGGGGATCCCCCACCTGCCAGCATCCCACAAGATGCACACAAGTGTGTCAGATACACAGAATGAGGGGTAGTTCAAGAGCCGATCTCGGACAGCGAGGGAACTCACGCAAATTGATCTGATGGGAGAGTGCTGTGGAGATACAGGGAGAAAATAGGGTGCCCACCCCACCCCACAGAGAAACTGTGCTAGTGGACAAGAGTGAGAAGAGCCTGGACCGAAGCCTTAGCTCTCAAGCGATTAGGCCCCTCCCTTAGGAACAGCCTACCCAGCTTGGAAAGATTGCCCTGAACTTCATACCAGCGGCTCCCCCAGTGGCTGGATAAGCAACCTCTGAGATCCACCAGGGCTTTGCAAAGCCTCTCTGACTCCTGGAATCCAGCTATGATTTGTCTTGCTCCTCCCCCCATCTCAGAGGCAGCAGAGATCAAGCAAACCCCTGGGAGCTACAAGGTCCCTTCTAAAGCTTGGAGCATTCATATGCCCCACCTGGGGGACCAGAGCTAACCATGGGCACAAAAGACAATCTCAGCAGCTCGCTCTTCTACACAACCATCAATCAATGACAGGGAGAACAACCCCATAGCTAAACATAGTGCCTACCAACTCAAGAAAATAGGGAGCGGCTGAGTCATACTCACAAGTATCACCCATCATCACTGAGATTAAGCTAGGGGTCCTAACTCACTACACACTGTTGGAAGAGGTAAAGACAGCAGGTCAGAGGTAACCCAAGAGGTATATCTAACCTGAAAGAACTCCCCATCGGCAAGTCAGGACCAGCACACCTCTCCCTGACACTCTCAGGGACTGATCTTCGGGGACTTGGAGACAGGCTCCACAAGCCAGGCCTCATACTCCCAGGTCTTGACCAAGAGGCCAGATGAGAAGGAATCAGCAAAAGAATGCTGGAAACATGAAAAATCAGAGTGAAAAGACATCCCCAAAAGAAAAAAATAACTCCTTACCAATGGATACAAAATGAAAAGATTGAAATGAAAGATGAAGAATTTCAAATATGGATTGTAAGAAAACTCCACGAAATACAAGAGAAAATAGAAACCCAACACAAGGAAACCACAAAAACAATACAGGGAATGAATAAAAAATTTACTAAAGAAATCAAATTATTAAAAAAAATAAACAGAACTTCTGGAAATTAAAAATTCATTCAAAGAAATACAAAACACAGTGGAAAGCCTTAAGAATACACCAGATCGGCAGAAGAAAGAATCTCAGAGCTTGAAGACAACACCATTGAGGTCAACAAGTCAGTCAAAGAGAAAGAACTGAGAAATAAGAGGAACGAACAAAACCTACAAGACATATGAGATTATGTAAAGAGGCCTCACATAACAATCATGGGTATCTCTGAGGGCAAAGAAGAAAATACACAAGAGTTGGAAAACCTATTTGAGGGAATAATGGAGGAAAATTTCCCTAGCCTTACTAAAAATCTAGATATCCAGGTATAAGAAGCCCAAAGGACTCCTGGGAGATTCATTGTGAAGAAGCAATCACCATGACACATAGTCATCAGACTGGCCAAAGTAAACATGAAAGAGGCACCCCTACGAGCTGTAAGGCAAAGCATCAGGTAACTTACAAAGGAAAACCCATCTGACTAACTGTAGACTTCTCAACTGAGACCTCACAAGCCAGAAGGGACTGAGGCCCCATTCTTAGTCTCCTCAAACAGAGTAACAGCCAGCCTAGAATTCTGCATCCTGTAAAACTAAGTTTCTTATGAGGGAGAAATAAAGACTTTCTCAGACAAGTAAACACTGAGAGAATCTGTCAAGACCAGACCTGGCCTGCAGAAAGTAATCAGAACTACATTATACAAGGATCAGAACAATAGACACCCGGCAGTGTAAAATCACCCAAAAGTTAAAAGTCAGAGCCCAGATACCACAATGGCTAAACAGGTAAAACAGAGCAATAAAGTTCTACTCCACAGGATGAACAGAAATCCACCCCATCTATCAATTCTTTCAATAAATGTGAATGGCTTGAACTCCCCACTCAATAGACATAGGCTGGCTGAATGAATAAAAAAATATAAGCCAAGTATCTTCTGTCTCCAGGAAACGCATCTAACCCACAAGGACTCATTCAGACTCAAGGTGAAGGGATGGAAAACAATATTCCATGCAAATGGAAACCAAAAGAAATCTGGGGTACCCAGTCTCATATAGACTTCAAATTAGCAAAAGACAACTTAAAAAGCTAAAGATTTTAAAATCTTAAAAGCGTCTTGTAAGTAACACAATGACAAAATCTACCAAGCCAAGATCCAGAAATTGCAAATTCTTTAAGAGGAGCAAGGCATTCGGAACTGCTTTTGCCCTGGAGAGATCTGCCTATTTAAAGGAGACTTCAAAAAGGCTGAGAGTGCAATTCAGCAACCTCAAGGAAGGATGGGGTCAAAAGTTGGAGGCAATGGCCCTCAAGATGTAGGGGCTCAAATAAACACTTTGACTTGAGACACAATGCTTGCCATTAGGGTAAGAATGTACCAGAAGTAAACCAGCTTGTACCTAGACTATAGCCTAGCTATGAGTTATCCAGGCAGCAGAAAATTCTGTGAGACTTAAAATAGGATTATGGTGATGCTAGAACTGCTAGTATGCCAAGTCTCTAAACAAAAGATATATGATATTCTCTAAAGAAAGTTAATGTTATCCCAGGCCTCAAATTATTTCTATCAATAATTTTTAAATAAAATGTCTAGCATAATCAAAGATAACTAGGTATATGAAAATACAGCAAAATAAGAAGCAACAACAGGAACAGACTCAAAGATATTCCAATTACTGGTATTATCAGATGCACACTATAAACGGCATATGATTACGAAGTTCAAGAAGACAAAAGACAAGACTTATGGCAGTTAATTGAAAACTATATAAAGTAACTGCAAATTTGGAAAAAATAATGGAAAATCTAGTACTGAAAACTACCATAATCGAAGGTAATAATTCAATGAAAAAGTTTAACAACACATTAAATACGGATGAAAAAAGGGATCAGTGATCAAGTAGATAGGTCTGTAGAAAATATCCATACTAATAGCAGAATGACTGAGGAATCAGCCCTTTGTGTTTGGGTCAGGTCACTCTACTGGGTAAAACTCTAACTAGCTGAGATTCTAGCTGAGGGCAGGGAAAAATATGGAATGGATAGTAGAACAACAAAACCACAGATGTCAATTATGGTCTTGTAACCAATTATAGAAATAAGGATCATAATAGCTTTGCATAGTTTCAATTTGCTTGTTTTATATATATATATATATATATATATATATATATATATATATATATATATTCCTTCACATTTTTATTTTATAAAATAAAACAAGTTGCTAGAAGTGAACTTTATGATTTAGTCTTTAGATAACTAAATATTCAATGTGACTATGACTGAATATGAAGAGTAATTAACATAGCCAATGATGGATACAATGACTTTGGGGACTATGTGTTTCCTCATTTTGGGGAAAAGGTAAGAATTTCACTTGCAAGATATCTATCTTCTTAGGTAGAAATACAGCATGGTTTGGTTGTTGTTGGGGAACTCAAATACGTTTATAAGAATGCTTATAGAAGCTGAATCATCAAAGGGTGGACTGTACCAGTTATCCATCTGTTGCCCCTCACCTCCAGATTCACCCTATTTGCCCTACTCTGTGAAAACAGGTATGGGCCCTTTAAATTTGTTTTACACTTTTTTTTTTCCCCAGATGGCAAGATGTTAAGCTGGCATGCTTTGTCAGCAGAGTGTACTGGAGAGACTGCAGGAAAAAAGGTTTTTGCTTCTTCGTTCCAGTGTGCTCAACAAGCTCCTGCAGCTTGTGTGGCTTCTATACCACTGGATTCCTATAGTCCATGGTGGCCAGCAGCTCTCAGCCACCAACAGCTTCCCCCAGCATCTCCCCTCAGGCAATTTTGTACCAGAGTGCCTACAATGAGACACCTCCCCATGACATCTTTCCTCAACATCCTACAAGGTGGTTTTATGGCAAATTCCAGAGAGGGCAGTTGTGTTGAGCAAGTTCTACCAGTGCAGCCTAAAGGCAACTTTTCTGCCATTTATTAAGCCAAAGCCACGCCCTCCTAGCAAAGTCTGGATCTCACGCCAGGAGGAGGAGGCGGCTCTTATTTAGGTGCTCCATTTCAGTCTTAAGTGTGGTAGTAGCTGCTCATTATATCTACTATTTCTATGTTCTTCGGAGTTCTCTTTATTTCTTACTAGCCAATCTCTCATTACTCCAGTCCCTGTTATAGTTAATACTTCTGTACGTTAAACTTTTCACATTAAAATTACAATTCTCTTTCCTAATTGAACTAAGACCGATACACTAATAACAAGGATAAGCAAAATAAAATCACAATAATAAGCCACTTTACACTCAACAGAATGGCTAAAATTAAAAATATTGGTATTACCAAATATTGGCAAGGATATAGAGAAAAAGAATTCTCATAGGAATAAATCAGTACAACTATTATACTTTAGAAAATAATTTGGCATTATCTTGCATAGTTGAAAATAGAT
The DNA here is from genome assembly GCA_004363605.1 of Indri indri. Taxonomy (NCBI): domain Eukaryota; kingdom Metazoa; phylum Chordata; class Mammalia; order Primates; family Indriidae; genus Indri; species Indri indri. The sequence goes on from RJWJ010027680.1 coordinate 7,734, forward strand.
GTACCTATTTTTTTTTTTAAGAGACTGTGTCTCATTATGTTGTCCAGCTAGAGGTCAGTAGCTATTCCCAATGTGATCATAGGTCACCGCAATCCTGGAATTCCTGGCCTTAAGGGATCCGCTTGCCTCAGCCTCCCAAGTAGCTGGGACTATGGGTACTATAGACAAGAGCCACTGCATCAGCTAAAAACAGACATAGCCTACTTGTAGTAGGGGGAGGGTATCAGTGCTATACCCATATCTTCTTAGACCCCCTTACCATTTCCACACATTCCAGTCTGACTTCCTAAGGCCACACCGGTATCTTTGTTGAAGGGTTCCCCTCTTCTGACTGCTAGCACCTACTTTGTACATGTGGTAGGCTGAAAAGTGCCTGTGAATCAATATCCTCCTAGGTACAGCCCTTAACCAATAAATGGTTTGGTTCAAGGAGTATATTTATAAATACCCTCAGCTTCCTTACCTCATTGCTGGGATAATACTGAAGTGCATTTTCCCCAGCACTTTCTGTGGGATTAAGCTCTCATCACCCACTGTGGCAGCTGACTTGATAACAGATCTCCTATTGGCTTCCTTCTCTCTTCTCTATACCACTCTTCTGTCAATGTCCCTCCATCTCCCAAATATATTACATGTGCTCAATTTTGTCTCAGGATCTGCTTCTGGGTAGTGGAGGGAAGAGTGACCAACTTAAACAGTTAGTATTAGGAAGTAGATCTTTAGCTTGGGATTACAGGGTTGGATCATTTATAGGCCAGATGGCAACAAGGGCCACACTGAGGGTGGTGGATTGTGTGGTAATAACCTATGGCATGCTACAGTATCACAATTACTAAGATTTTCACTTGTAGCAAATTGAGATGGGATACCAGTGAAAGGATATGCACTCACTTTAATACAATAGGCTTATGCAATATCCCTCCTAATATCCAAGAAATATAGTAGCAAGGGTAAATATTAGGACTATGGAATTACTATTTGATTGCTGTTAAAAGCCATTGGTGTGCTGAAGGAAGAAAATTTTAGGCTCAATTGAACCAATTTTACATATAGCATGAAAGACAGAGGCTTCTTTAACATTTAAAGAGACTGATCTCCTGCAGCCAGAGGGTAGGTCAAACTGAAAAACAGGCTGAGGACCAGGTCGCCAGAGGAGCAAAATAACAGAAAAGGTTTAATTCACAGCTCTGGCAAAACTCCAGTGCTAAAGATACTGCCCCCAAAAGAAAGTGGAATCTTCATACCAGAGAGAGCACCATCTGGTTAGATGTACTTCAGAACCTTAAACCCTCAGATGTTTTTGAACCCTCTGGGCCTGCAAATGTCTTTCAAAAGCCAGGGTTGACAATGAGAAAAATGAATTCCAACCCTCTTTAAATGACTACTTGGTCTTTAGCCATAGCAACAAGTAACACCAGAACTGAATTAAACCAATTTAAACAATTAGTGACAACTGGCTATAGTAATCATGCTTCTAAAAGCCATGTAATTAGTTGCAGCCCCATGTACAGTGACCACACAAAAATATAAATTAAAAATCCCCAAATGTTTGGGAGTTAAGCAACACACTTCTAAGTCACAGCGACAATTAGGAAATAAAATATTGAATAATACTAAAACCACAACATATCAAAATTTGTGAGATGAAGCTAAACCAATACTTAGAAAAATTTATAGCTCTAAATGTTAATACTAGAAAAGTAAAAATCAATGATCTAAGACACAGCTCAAAAAGCTAGAAAAGAACAGCAAGTTAAACCAAAACAACATATGAGGAAGGCAATAATAAAGAATAGAAATATCTGAAATAGAAAACAGTAATACAATAAAGAAAATCAATACAACCAAAAGTTGATTTTATGAAGAATCATAAAATTAATAAACCCCTAGCAAAACTGATCAAGACAAAAAGAAAAAAACATTAATTATCATTATCAAGAGGTGATGGGAAGGAACTGTTATGCCTCCCCACATAAGCTAAACAACAGGAGTACCGAAAATTACACAGCCTGTCTATTCGTTCAACTGCAGCGGCACAATTATCCAGACTTAAAAGGAAAGTACTCACCACAATCCCTGAATTCCTTCCCTACCTTCATTCCTCAACCCTAGCACTAAAACTCCTACCAATAGCCTAACCTTTCCCTCAACTTCCTACAAACAGGTTTCATCTTTGCCAATTCCATTCTACTGGAAACAGGGGAGGATGCCACCAACCAGGGTAAAAGTAATGGAAAATCCCTTATCACCACCAAAAGATAAGCGTTAAGGGGGGAAGGCTCCTGCCAATTCTATGATATGGAAAGCACAATTCTTCTGTCATTTCCCAACCTCTTCTTAAACTCCAAGAACCTTCACCTCCATGCCACTCGAGCAAAGCATTCCCATTACACACTTTGAACCTCTTCACAATCTAGAAATAATCTCTAAAATTCAAAAGTATTACACTTCGAGACCATACTTTGACCACAAACACCAAAATTTATTCATTCACTTCTTACTCCTAATACCCTTGTATTCCAATTGTGTGGAAATCCAGTAGGATATAATTCAACTACCTAAAAAAGTAAAATAGTTTTCTTACATAACTACTATTTCTAATGTCATTACTACAAGGTATTCGGTTTCAATTTTTTTTTAATTTTGTATCACTCCTCTTCTTGAATTGAGAGCCATATTGACATATTAATCTAGATCAGCATTCCAAAAACTACTGGCCTACTGTCTGTTTGTGTAAATGAAGTTTTATTGGAACACAGCTACACTTGTTTGTTTAAATATTATCTAAGATTGCTAACATGCTACAAGGACAGAGTTGAGTAGTGGCAACAGACCATCTGGACAGCAAAGCCTAAAATATCTTCTATCTGGCCCTTTACAGAAAAAGTTTGCCAATCCCTTGTGTAGATGCCTGCCACATGCCCATATGCCTTGCCAATGTCTCATTCTAGCTGAAACTGCCCAATCCAGAGTCCTTAATTAAATAAGCATGCTGGGCTGTTTATAACAAATGGGTGGCCACTACTAAATGCAGAAAAACTAGCACAAACATTAAACAGAAATAAAATTAAATCAATTGGATGCTGTTCTCTATCCTGGCTATGAACATAAAATTTATTTAATACCTTATAAAAATAAGAAAAATGTGACTGTTTTAATATTACAAAGTCTCTGAAATAAATCCTGTTTATCACAGAATATGGATTTAGTGCTGCCATAACCGCTCTTCAAGGAATAGTCAGATCCACTCAAGGATAGTCTTTGTGCAGTGTAGCTTTCATAAGCCATCCTCACATGAAGTCTCATTTAAAACAGGTTTTCTAGTTAAAATACTATTTAACAGTTTATTAATTCCTTTTTATTTTTTACTTTCATTTTTATTGATAAATAGCAATTACATATATGTATAGGGTAAAATGTGATGCATTGATATATGTATACATTGTGGATTGAGAAAAATCAGGGTAATTAACATGTCCATCACCTCACATACTTATGATTTTTCTGATGAAAATATTTAAAATCCATTCTTTTAGCAATGTATTTTATGAAATATATATTAACAATAGTCCTATTGCTATGCAATAGAACACCAGAACTTACTTGTCCTAACTGAAACTTTGTACCATTTGACCAAAATTTCCCCTTTCCCCATTCACTCCCTCTCTACTCCCAGACTCTTATAACCACAATTCTACTCTTTACTTGCACGAGTTCAGAGTTTTAGATTCCACATATAAGTGAAATCAGGTGACATTTGCCTTTCTATACCTAGCTTATTTCACCTAGCATAATGTCCTCTAGCTTCACCCATGTTGTCACAAATGACAGAATTTTGTTCTTTTTTAAGAATGAATACCATTCCATTGTGTATACATACCACTTTTTTTAATCCATTCATCTGCTGATGGGCATTTAGGTTGTTTGCAAATCTTGGCTAAGTAATGCTGCAATGAACATAATTGTGCAGACAGCTCTTCAACACACTAACTTCAATTCCTTTGGATATATACCCAGAAGTGGGATTGCTGGATCATATGGTAATTCTGTTTTTAGGGTTTTTTTTTGGAACCTCCATATTGTTTGCCAAAATGGCTGTACTAATTAACATTCCCACCATCAGTATATGAAGTTTCCCCTTTCTCCACATCCTTGCCAACACTTGTTATCATTCATCTTTTTGACAGTAGCCATTTTAACAAGTATGAGGTAATCTCATTATGGTTTTAATTTTCATTTCCCTGATGATTAGTGATATTGAGCATTTTTTCATATATTTGTTGGCCTTTTGTATGTTTTCTTTTGAAAAATGTCTACTCAGGTCCTTTGCCCATTTTTTTAATAGGGTTACTTGTTTTCTTATTATTGAGTAGTTTGACTTCCTTATATATTTTGGGGATAAGCCCCTTAACTTATATATGACTTGCAAATATTTTCTCCTAATCTGTGAGTTGTCTCTTCACTCTGTTGTTTCCTTTGCTGTACAGAGCTCTTTAATTTGATTCCATCCCATTTGTCTATTTTTGGTTTTGGTGACTATGTTTTTGAGGTTATAGGCCCAGACCAATGTCATAGAGTTTTTCTCCATTTCCTTCTAGTAGTTTTACAGTTTCAGGTCTTCCACCTAAGTCTTTAATCCATTTTGAGTTGATGCTTGTATAAGGGGTGAGAGAAGGGTCCAATTTCATTCTTCTACATGTGGATATCCAATTTTTTCAGCACCATTTATTGAAGAGATTGTCCTTTCCCCGTTGTGTATTTTTGGCACCCTTGTCAAAAAATCAATGGACTGTAGATGCATGGGTTTATTTCTGGGCTCTCTATCCTGTTCCATTGGTCAATATGTCTGTTTTTATGCTGGTATCATGCTGTTTTAATTACTAAGAGGGGACTTCAAAAGGTTTATGGAAAATAGAATTAAAATATAAACATAAAAATATAAACTTTATTTCTCAACATAAGCTTTATCAAGGTCAAGATACTTTTGTAAGTCGTGAAACCAGCCCTTTAGTCCATCCCTAAAAAAATGAGGATCCTGTGAATTTACACGTCAATGCAGTCTTTTTTACATTACTAACTAAAGAAAAATTGGTTCCCTTTTTTTAAGATTAGGAAACAAAAGAAGTCAGAAGCAGCCAAATCAGGACCTTAACGTGAATACCTAATGATTTCCCAGAAAAACTCTCCAAAAAGTTGCACTTGTTTGATGAAAGGAATGAGCAAGAGCACTGTCATGGTGGAGAAAGGCTCTCTGGTAAAGCTTTCCTGGCATTTTTCTGCTGCAGCTTTGCCTGACTTTCTCAAAACATTCTCATAAGAAGCAGATGTTATCACTCTTCAGCCCTCCAGAAAGTCAACAAGCAAAATGCCCTGAGTGAGCATCCCCGAAAACTGTGGCAATGACCTTTGCTCTTGACCAGTCTGCTTTTGCTTTGACTGGACCACTTCCACCTCTTGGTAACCATTGCTCTGATTGTGCTTTGTCTTCAGGATCATACTGGTAAAGCCATGTTTCATCACCAGTTATAATACAATTCTTCCAAGAAATGCTTCAGGATCTTGCTCCCACTTAGAATTTCCCCTGAAAGCTCTGCTCTGGTCAGTGGCTGATCTGGGCACAATTCTGGTACCCAGCAAGTGGAAAGTTTGCTCAACTTCAATTTTTCAGTCAGAATTGTGTAAGTTAATCAGCTGAGATGACTATGGTGTTGGCCATTGTTTGTGCTGTTAATCATCAATCTTCTTCAATTAGAGCATGTATAAGATGATTTTTTTTTTGCCTCATAAATTGACAGGGATGGTCTGCTGCTGTGGGTCTCAATCTCTTCTTTAAAAAAGTTATCCGTTTGTAAACTGCTGATTACTTTGGGGCATTTTCCCATAAACTTTTCATCAATGATTTTACCATTCTTCCACCCAAGCTTCACCATAAATTTGATATTTGCTCTTGTATCAATTTTAGCAGAATTCATGTTGCTCTGATAGGGGCTCTGTTCAAACTGATGTCTCATCCTTCTTAGTGCCTCAAACTAGATCCTGTTCGTACATGTTATAACAAGTTAGTATGAGTTTATTTTGGTATAAAAAAATTTGAAATCCATGCATAGTTTTTTCATAATATTCATTTTCCATGAACTTTTTGAAGACAAGCCAGGTAGTCTGATGCCTCCAGCTTTGTTCTTTTTGCTCAAGATTGCTTTGGTTATTGGGGGGGTCTTTTGTGGTTTCAAACAAATTTTAGAATTTTTTTCTATTTCTGTAAAGAATGACACTGGAATTCTGATAGGGATTGTATTGACTCTGTAAATTACTTTGGGTAGTACAGACATTTTAGTAATATTAGTTTTTCCAGTCTATAACATATCTTTCTACTTATTTGTGTCATCTTCAATTTCTTTCATCGTTTTATAGTATTCAGTATACAGATCTCTCACCTCCTTAAATTTACCCCTAAGTATTTTTTGATGCCATTGTAAATGGGATTGTTTTCTTAATTTCTTTTTCAGATAGTTCATTGTTAGTGTATAGAAATGCTACTGATTTTTGTATGTTGATTTTGTAACCTGCAATTTTACTGAATACGTTTATCAGTTCAACAGTTTTTTGGTGGAATTCTCAGGGTTTTCTATACATAAGATTGTATCCAGCAAACAGAGACAATTTTACTTCTTCCTTTCCCATTTGGATACCTTTTATTTCTCTTTCATTCCAATTGCTCTGGCTGGGAATTTCAGTACTGTGTTGAATAGAAGTGGCAAGACTAGGCATACTTGCCTTGTTCCTGATCTCAGAGAAAAAGCCTTCAACTTTTCACCGAGTATGATGTTAGCTGTAGGCTTGTTGATTCCTTTTTATGCAAAAGTAATGAAGAGGACCTCTAGACGATATTCATTGTTATGTTTTTCCTGTCTACTGGTACATTGCTGTATTACACTGTGCTGAGCATGCATTTCTTCTTGTCCCCTTCATAGTGTACTCACATGCCCCATTCCCCATTCTGCACTGTCTGTATACCTGACATTTAATAATAGCTTCAGATGACCTCATCTGCTAGAGTAGTAGTGTCCACACCTTAATTATCATGCTCACTATCAGTAAAAATTTTTATTAAATTAATTAAAATATTTGTATATTAATATAAACATGTACTATTTAAACTAAAATATTATTATACTACAAAACATAAAATTAAAAACAAAAGTTAAAAATAATACTAATAGAAGTCCTAATATTTTCTTCACACACTCCAGTAAGTAATCTTAGGTACCGCCCCACATTGAAGAGCATTGATTTATACAAATCATATCCTGGCGACACAGTTATTGACATTACCAGTTAATATTTTCCCCCATATAAGTACACTAACCATGATGGCTATACTAGGTGGATTGGCCATTCCCACATACTAGTTAACATATTTCTATGGGCTGGACTCAATAACAAGCAGCATATGCTCTGTTAGCCCTCAGGTCTGATATCCATGGAAGGAGCTATATAGACAATACCCTCCCCGTGATTTGGGGTGGAAAATAATTAAATTTTGGTAGAACACCTCTGATCAAACCACAACTATTTCTGCTCCAGTAAATTAAAATAACCTTTTCCTATGATCCTTCAAAATACTATATTCCTTGTTGCAAATCTTTTCCAGTCCTATCTTCAAACAGCTGCAAGAACAAAATAGTATCTTCAGGATGAATGTTACTGAGACCAATAACAAGAAGGTTTCAGCATTTTAACCCTTTAGCTAATGTCTGTCAACACTTATTTGTGGATAAGTTATATTGGATTGAGAGGAGCTATTCTGGGTACTCAGAAGACTTTCATTCTAATATTTCAGCATCTGTGGGCTAAATATTATAATTAGGCATTTACTTCAGGATTTCTGGCCATGTTAAATATAGCTAACATTGCCAAGTTTGTCTTCCATACTAAGCAAGAAGGTTGCAGGAATAGGAAGAGTAATTAAGTTACCAGGCAAGATATTTCATTTTTAAAAGATTTGATTCAGTTGTGCTCATTTCATTTTTACTGATTGTAAGAGCGAATATACTGTCTGCTCCTCATGCCTCCATGGGGAGGGACTTTAGTTAGAGTAACACTCCTGGCCTACCTCTCCATTTCTCATTCCCTCTTTCCTCCCCAGTGGAGAAGGGGTGGCTTATCTGATTAGTGAGTTAAGGGGAAAAACCTAGGCATGCAAGGCTTAGCCAATTCTAGACACAGGGAATGCATTCTGACCATCCTCCGTGCAATAAGGGTTCTGCCCCGCAATACAGACCAGCAGTTGCCTAACTCAGCCTGTAAATGAGTAGATAAATTTAATTTTGAGGTAAAATATTAGATAGCCCATTATGGCCACACATGAAAGTCATATTCTCCAAGTTAGCATTGATAAAGCTGTTATTTTAACCATTATCTATCTGACTTCTAGGCCTATTTCTCAACTGCTATGGTTTGGATATTTGACCCTGCCAAACCTCATGTTGAAATCTGAGCCTCAGTATTGGAGGTGGGGCCTAATAGGAGGTGTTTAGGTCACAAAGGTAGATCCTTCATGAATGCTTGGTGCTATCCTCCTGGTAATGAGCTCCTGCTCTACTAGTTCCCTCAGGACTGGTTGTTAGGAAGAGCCTGGTACCTGCCTCTCTCTCTGTCTTGCTGCTGCTCTTGCCATGTGATCTCTGCCCTCAGCTGCCCCACCTTCGCTTCCCACCATGAGTGTAAGCAGCCTGAGCCCTTCACCAGAAGCAAATGCTGTGCCATGCTTCTTGTATAGCCTGCAGAACCACAAATAAACCTCTTTTCTTTATAAATTTCCCAGCCTAAAGTATTCCTTTATAGCAACACAGACTAAGATATCAACTCATTCTGAACTCTAAAATTTTAACAATATTTCTAAATAGGAAGATTCCAGCTCAGCAATACATTTTTCCTCAACAATGACTTAAGCTATGAGATAAATATACAACCTGGCCTCAAGCAATCATCCCACCTTGGCCTTCTAAAACACTAGTATTATAGGCATGAGTCTGTAGCCACCTCCCCATGCTGGGCCAGGGAGGGAGCGGGAAGGGCAGGCACTCACACACACTATGACTGGGTGCCACGTGCTCCCTGGCCACCAGGGGATCCAACACACCGCCAGGCTGCCACAGCCAACTAGCACCTCAGCGGCCCTGCCCACCCTGCATGCCACCCAGCCACCATGGCACCACCCCCCCACACACACACCACCATAGACCTGCTCACCACCAGCTGACCCCCACTGCATGCCACCACTCCTCCTGGATGAAGTGAATGTTCACAGCCCTGATACCTGCAGCCACTGTCTAAATAGTCTCACCAAGACATCACTGCTGCTGCCTGAATAGAGCAAACTCACACCACCCATCTCCATGGAAAGGGACTCACCCAGATCCCTGCCAGAGCTTCCAACCATGGCCTGGGGACCAATCTACCACTCTGCACAAACATCCCCTGACACTTGCTTGGACTGTGAAAACCACAGAAGAATGGGATGATGCAGGAGAACAGCTGCATTACAGGCTCTCACTGCATCCTGCCAGGTCAATCCTCCCAAGTGGACCACAAGTGTGCCATCTAGGGAACTCCCCTTCTATTCACTAAGTAGGAGAGTTCCCAGCAGAGGAGAATAGGTGTACAGCAAACTTAATCTGTCTTAAGCTGAGAGAAGAGATTTCAGATGAGAAGGACCCAGCATAAAAACACTGGCAACATGAAAAAACAAACTGTTTCAACACCCCCAAGGATCACAATAAGTCTCCAGCAATGGACTCCACCTAAAGGAAATTGTTGAAATATCAGATATGGAATTTAGAATATGGATGGCAAATAAGATGAATGGGATTGATGAAAAAGTTGAAAGCCAACACAAAGTAACCAAAAAAATAAATCAAGACATGAATGCATGAATGAAAAATATGAAAACTCGCTAAAGAGACAGACAACATAAGAAAGGGTATAACAAGCTTAAAGAAATGAAAGAGTCATTTAGGGAATTACAAATACAGCAGAAAACTTCAACAGACTAGACCAAGCAGAAGAAAGAATTTCAGAGCATGAAGACAAGGCTTTCAAATTAACCCTGTCAGTCAAAAATGTAGAAAAAAGAATAAAGAATAATAATCACGCAGAGAAATATGGGACTATGTAAAATGAGCTAATGTAAGGATCATAGGTATGCCTAAGGAAGAAGAAAAAAAAAATCAAAAAAGCATGGAAAATCCATTTGAGGGAATAATTAAGGAAAATTTCCCTAGTATCACCAGAAATTTAGATAACCAGGTACAAGATGGTCATTGAACACTTTGGAGGATTCATAGCAAATAGGACATCACCAAAACACACAGTCGTCAGTCTGGCCAAAGTCAAAATAAAGGAGAAAATCCTACAAGCTACAAGGTGAAAGTAAAGTAACTTACAAAGTAAAACCCATCAGACTAACAGCAGACTTCTCAGCAGAGACCTTACAAGCCAGAAGGGATAGGGGTCCTATTTTTAATCTTCTTAAAAAGAACAACTACCAGCCAAGAGTTTGTATCCTGCAAAAATAAGTTTCATAGGTGAAGGAGAAATAAAGTCTTTCCCAGTCAAGCAGACACTAAGGGAATTTGTCACCACCAGACCTGCCCTACAGGAAATGCTCAAATGTGCTCTATACATAGAACAGAACAATCGATACCCACCAATATATAAAAAAAAAAAAAAAAAAAAACACCCAAAGTTAAACTTCACAGCTCTTATAAAACAGTAGCATAAAGAGGAAAACAAAACAAGGTAGCATTCAATATGATGCACAGAGCAGTATCTCACATATCGATACTAACAATGAATGTAAATGGTCTTAATGCTCCACTTAAAAGATACAGATTAGCTGAATGGATGAAAAACACAACTCAACTATATGCAGTCTCCAAGAAACCCATCTAACTCACAAGGACTCTCACAGCCTCCAGATAAAGGGACAGAAAAAAAATATTCTACACAAACGGAAACCAAAAATACAGGAGTAGTTATTCTCACATCAGATAAAATAGGCTGCAAATCAAACATAGTTAAAAAAGACAAAACTAGTCATTATATAATGATAAAGGGAGCAATTCAGCAGGAAAATACAATAATCCTAAATATATTAATATATGCACCTAACATAGGAGTGCCAAGATTCACAAAACAAATTCTACTAGATCTAAGCAAAGAAATAAACAACAGCATTGTAACTGCCAGGGACTTCAACACTCCATTGACAAATCATAAAGGCAGAAAATCAACAAAGAAACACTGGACTTAAACAGGACTTTAGAACAAATGTAACTAATGGACATTTAAAGATATTTCTACCCTAAAACTACAGAATATAAATTCTTCTCATCAGCACATGGGACATCTTCCAAGACAGATCATATGTTAGGGCCATAAAACAAGTCTCAATAAATTCAGAAAAAATGAAATCATACCATGTGTCTTCTCAGACCACAGTGGAATAAATCTAGAAATCAATACCAAGAGGAACTCTCAAACCTACACAAAGTCATGGAAATTAAATAACCTGCTGCTGAATGATCCTTGGGTCAATGACGAAATTAAGATGGAAATCAAAAGATTTTTTGAACTGAATGACAGAGGACACAAGCTTTCAAAAATCTATGGGATACAGAAAAGCAGCGCTGAGGGCAAAGTTCATAGCCTTAAATGTTTACATCAAAAAGACAGAAAAATCACAAATTAACAACCTCATGTTACACCTCAAGGAAGCAGAAAAAGAACAAACCAAACCCAAAGGTAGCAGAAGAAAAGAAGTAACAAAGCTCAGAACACAACTAAATGAAATGGAAACAAACAAACAAATACAAAGTAACAATGAAACAAAAAGTTCATTCTTTAAAAAGATAAACAAAATTGATAGATCACTAGCTAGATTAACCAGAAAGGGAAGATAAATGACTCAAAAAGCTCAATCAAAAATGAAAAAAGAGACATTACAACTGATACCACAGAAATACAAAACATCATCCACGACTACTATGAAAACCTCTATGTACACAAACTAGAAAACCTAGAGGAAATGGATAAATTTTTGGAAACATGCAACCTCCCAAGGAAGAAACAGAAATCCTGAACCGACCAATTATGAGTAGCAAGATTGAAACAGTAATAAAAAATTTCCCAACAAAAAAGAGCCCCAGACCAGGCAGATTCACAAGCAAATTCTACCAGACCTACAAAGAACCAGCACCCATTCTACTGAAATTGTTCCATAACATCAAGAAGGGAATCCTTCCTAACTCATTCTACAAAGCCAGTATCACAGTGACACAAAAGCTAGGAAAGGACACAACAAAAAAAGAAAATACAAACTAATCTACATTACGAACTTAGATGCAAAAACCCTCAACAAAATACTAGGAAACCGAATTCAACAGCACATCAAAAAGATAATTCACCATGATCAAGGGGTTTTCATCCCAGAGATGCAAGGATGGTTCAATATATGCAAATCAATAAATGTAATTTGCCACATAAAAGACCATAATGATCATCTCAATAGCTGCAGAAAAAGCATTAGATAAAATCCAGTACTTTTCATTATAAAAGACCCTCAATAAAGTAGGCCTAGAAATAACATACCTCAAAATAATAAAAACCATATGCGACAAACCCATAGCCAACATCATACTGAATGGGGAAAAGTTGAACGTTTTTCTGCTAAGAATTGGAACAAGACAAGGGTGCCCCCACTGTCACCACTTTAATTCAACATAGTACTAGAAGTCCTAGCCACAGCAATCAGGCAAGAGAAAGAAATAACGGGCATCAAAATTGAGAAAAAGGAGGTCAAACTATCCCTGTTTGCTGACAAACATTGTTAAAATGTCTGTTCTGCCCAAAGTGATTTACAGATTCAACGCAATTCCCATCATAATACCAATGTCATTTTTCATGAATCTAGAAGAATTAATCCTAAACTTTGTATGGAACCAAAAGAGTCCAAATAGCCAAAGCCATCTTAAGCAAAAAGAACAAATCTGGAGGCATCACATTACATGACTTCAAATTACACCACAAGGCTATAGTAACTAAAACAGCATGGTACTGGTATAAAGGTAGAGGCATAGACCAATGGAACAGAATACAGAACCCAGAAATAAAACCATATAGCTATGACCAACTAATTTTCAACAAAGCAGACAAAAACACACACTAGGGAAAGGACAACCTATTTAATAAATGGTGCTGGGAAAATTGGATAGCCATGTGCAGAAAAATGAAACTGGATCCCTATCACTTGCCATATACAAAAATTAAAGATGGATTAAAGACTTAAATTTAAGACCTGAAACCATAAAAATTCTAGGAGAAAAAGTAGGGAAAACTCTTCCAGTCACTGGCCTAGGCAAAGAATTTATGACTAAGACCCCAAAGGCAAATATAGCAACAACAAAAATAAATAAATGCGATTTAATTAAATTTAAAAGTTTCTGCACAGCAAGGGAAATAATCAACAGACTACCTATAGAATAGGTAGACAACCTATAGAATGGGAGAAAATATTCACAAACTATACATCTGAAAAAGGACTAATATCCAGAATCTACAAAGAACTCAAGCGAATCAGCAGGAAAAAAAACAACCCCATTAAAAAGTGGACAAAAGACAAGAACAGAGTTTTTGTCAAAAGAATAGACAAGTAGCCAACAAACATATGAAAAAATGCTCGATCTCACTAATCATCATGGAAATATAAATTAAAACAGTGAGGTAACACCTTGCCCCTATTGTAACGGCCATTATTAAAAAGTCAAAGAACAATAGATGTTGGCATGGATGCAGTGAAAGATGAATGCTTAAACACTGTTGGTGGTACTGTGAATCGGTACCACTTCTATGGAAAACAGTATGGAGATTCCTCAAAGAACTATTATAAAAGTAGGCCTACCATTCAACCCAACAATCCCACTACTGGATTTCAACCCAAAAGAAAAGAAGTCATTTATAAAAAAGACACCTGCACTTGAATGTTTATCATAGCATAATTCGCAATTGCAAAGATCCATATCAACCTAAGTGCCTATCGACTGATGAATAGATAAAGAAAATGTGCTACATATAATACCATGCAGTACTACTCAGCCATAAAAAGGAATGAAATAATGTCTTTTGTAGCAACGTGGATGGAACTAGAGAACATTATCCTACATGAAGTATCTCAGGAATGGAAATACAAACATTGCATG
>RJWJ010027681.1:0-21954 GCA_004363605.1 Indri indri
CTTTTAGTTTCCTTCAAGAACTTTTCCTTTGCATTTTTAACTTGGCTATTTGGTGCAAGAGGCCTAGCTTTTGGCCCATCTCAGTTTTTGACATGCCTTCCTCTCTAAGCTTAACCATTTCTTGCTTTTGATACAGCTTTCTGATTTTTAAAGTAAGAGACGTGTGACTCTTCCTTTCTCTTGAACACTTAGAGGCCATTATAGGGTTATTCCTTGGCCTAATTTCAGTATCATTGTGTCTCAGGGAATTGGGAGGCCTGAGGAGAAGCGGGAGTGTGGGGGGCGGGGAACGGCAGGTGGAGCAGTCTGAACACACACACAATTTATTGAGTTCGCTGTTTTATATGAGTGTGGTTCATGGCACCCCAAAACAATTACAATAGCAACATAAGTGATCACAGATCACCATAACAGCTATAATAATAATAATGAAAAAGTTTGAAATAAGGTTAGAGTTACTAAAATGTGACATAGAGACATGAAGTGAGCACATGCTGTTGAAAAAATGGCACAGATAGAAAATGCAGGGTTGCCACAAACCTTCGATTTGTAAAGCACACAGCATCTGTGAAGTGGAATAAAGCAAAGTGCAATAAAATGAGGTAGACCTGTACTTAAATCTTTTCTGGGTTACTTATACAATGTAAATGCTATATACGAGGTTGTTATACTGTATTTTTAATTTGTAATGTCTTTTATTATATTGTTACTTTTTATTGCTTTTTTTCAAATATTTTGATCTGCATTTGGTTGATTCTGCAGATGTGGAATTCACACATACAGAGGGCCGACTGTATTTGATATGTCCCATTTTAAATACTCTCCAGCTCGTACAATTTTTTGCTCTTTAGTCTCTTTGTTGAAAAGGTTGAGACATTTTTATTTTCCCAGCTTTAAGGGAAATTTTTAAGTGGACATTTTAAAATGGACTTTTATTTACTTGTTTGTTTTAATCATTTATCAACTTTTAGTAATGCTTCCAAAACAAATCTATGTAAGAAATAAGGCCGATGTCGCAGTTTCCTCATTCAGCTGATATTGACTGAGCAGCTACTTTGGGCCAGGTGTATTGCTGAGAGCAGGGGCTGTAACAGAGACTGATACTAAGAGCCTGCTCTGTGGGGTTCACGTTGCAGGATGGGAAGACAGACATGAAGCAAACATGCACTCAAATCGGATGATGAGAGGAGATGTGGAGAAAAATTAAAGCAGGGTTAGGAAGACGAGGAGTATGCGGAGGAAGAGAATGGGGGAAGTACATTATTATTTTATATGAAGTGGTCTGGGAAGGTCTCTCTGATTAGGGATCCTGAAGAAACTGTGGGATGGGTCATGAGCATTATAGCGAAGAGTGTTGCAGGCAGAGGAAACCATAGCCCAAAGGCCCTATGTCAGGATCATGCTTGGCATGTTTGAGGAGCTCAAGAATGCCTGTGACACTAGAGCAAAGAAAGCGTGGAGGAGTGTGGTTGGAACACTTGTTTGGGATGCTGGGCGGGGCGACCACACAGAGCAGGGAGGTGGTTCACAGCCGGCTACACAGTATAGTCACCCTGGGAGCTTTGCAAAATTGCCTGGGCCCAACTCCAAAATCCGTTTTAATTGGTCTGGGTCGAAGTCTGGTAAAGTCTTTATAAAACATTACCAGAATAAATCTAGTGTGTAGTCAAGGTCTGGTAAAGCATGGCTCGGCTCTGAGCAAGATAGAAAACTGCCAGGACATTTTACACAGAAGAATGACACAGCCTGATCACCCTGGCATCTGCCTCTTCTTCACCCGCATTCTCCTCTGGCCCCCAACATCATGCCTTAGTACAAAGCTTGGGATCCTGCCTCATCCTTTTGCGGGAGAGAGTGGAGAACGAGGTCCTGAGCTCCTCACCTGTCCTGCCTCTGCCAGGCTCTTTGCTTAAGTGTCAAGGGTATAATAGAAGGGACAGAGGAGGACTTCTAGGGACAGGCGCCCTCCTGTTTCCTTCCAAGACAGGTTGGAGACAGAGTTTCTGCCTCTTTCAGTTTCCCTCTGTCCTTCAGTGAGCAATACCCAGGCCTCCTTCCCAATGTTGCCCTGAAGTCACAAGTATTTACAGATTGACTATGAGAACCAGTTAAGTGTGTACGTCGCTTCTGCTGGTTCCATGTTGAAAACACAAAAATACGTTGTACATGTGTAATATGTGTAAGCTAGCACCCCAAACCCATGCAGTCATGCTCTGTTACCATAGAGAAGGACATGCTCGGAAGTAACATAACCTTGTTTTCTAAATTGCACTTTCCTTCCTTTGGAGTAACAGTATAATGTAGTTGTTCAGAGTAAATAATTATACTGTTCACTCGGTGTTCAGAGTTACCGGATAACTTGCATCCTGATTCCAACACTTGCTAGCTGAGTAGTGTATCCTTTGTGTGCTTCAGATAATGGCGTCAAGCTTGTAAGGCTGCTGTCAGATTAAGTGAGTAGATACATATAAAGTGCTTAGAAAAATGCATGGCATATATTTAGTCTTCAGTAAATCCTCAATATTAATATATCTGTAGTTTCCTTCTTGACTTAGTCACCATATAAATGAATCTCTCTCTTTAATTTTAACAACATAGGAGACATCTATATATATAATATATGTTTTTGTAGCATTTTAGGCAGGTTCTTCCCTGTTATTTAATTTAAGTAACAAAAAATTTGGTCCATATTAAGAAGTGGACCAAATTGCTATTGAGAAAGGCAATCTCAAAACATTTTTAGAGCACAAACAATTCATTTTATATGATTGCTGTGCAAGCATAATTATTGGCAAAACTCTCTAATTCCTGTCCTTCGCATGGATAAACAAGAACAGCAGCCTCTTTTGGACAATCTGAGGCTGGGAATGCAAAGAATTAAGTAGACAAGAAATGTTTTGAACATATTTATCTGGGCAAACATCTGAAGGCCTGTTTTGCCAACAAAGTTGAAAATCTGAGATTTCATTCTAGCCTCCCAAACTGCTCCCCCTTGCAGAGGTTAATAGGTTTAGTGGATAAGGGTGGGGGAGGATGACAAGGGGGTAGGTGACACAGTTTTATCCACACAGGAGAGGGACTGTGTGGACTTACATTATTTCTGTGACTTTCTCTAACTGTATGAATCTCTTATCTTTGTTTCATAGTAGTCAGAAAGTTTATTAAAACTTACTGGGATATGAAAAGATGGTTAAATATTTATTGAAAATTTAAATGGGATACTGAAAAGGTACTCGTAGTCCTAGGGGCACCTTAAAAACAATGTACCTTTATTCAAGGGGAAACCTTTTTTTCAGAGCTTTATTTGAGTTTAACACCCCCTACTTGAGTGATATTTAAATAAAAGTAAAATAGCAAATTTCTCTTAGGAAAGAATGTCCTAGTTTCATCATTTCTCCTGTATTAATTTAGAGGTCTCATTTTAACATTGCCCACAGGATAAAGTCTACATTTCTCAGCTCCACAAACTGACCTCAATCTTTTCGGGACCTTCCTCCACCCCATCTCTGCAGAGACCCTACCTCCATCATTTCTTTTCAGAAGTCAGTGCACCTATAAGGCACTCTCATTCCTCCATATCTTTATTCCTAAAACTGTTTACTCAATTTTATTTCTGTTGAAATTTTACAAATTTCAAAGATCAATTCACTTGGATAATTTTCTCTGATTCCCCAGATCTGGAATCATAGCTTCTTCCTTTGCTCTCTCGGTCCTTTGTTTATTCTTTATTTATTGCCCCTAGTTACTACTGTCTACTGTTTTAGTTAATTACATCTTTCTTATCACCATAAACAGTTAGCTCTTTGGGGAAAGAGTAAAATATTTCTTAGTCATATGTGTTTAGCATGCAGAACCACATGTATGCCAGAAACTTAACAAATGTCTATGGTGAATTAAAATAAAAGCATTCAATAAATATTTAATAAAACAAATTTAGTGCTTCCTATAGGTAGTTCCTACCTAGAATGTTTCAGGTGTCCTAGTTCAGCTCACTATATTCTTGGGACTGTTTTTGTCTATCAGTTTTTAAGTCACTTTTAGTGAGTCAATCCCCACAGCTTTTGTTTCTAAGACAATCATACAGGCAACATAAAGAACTTTCTGTAAAGAATTAGAAATGAATAACCACGTGAACTATTCATTTGTCTCTGTAGTTTCAATTTCATACTGAAGAAAACAGTTGCAGCAATGTATTCCCCTGCTTTCTGTGCTTGAACATATGCCTTCATTTAATAGTCGATATGGGTTAGAAATTTACATGTGAAGAATTTAGTTCTCAGTTCTGTGCAAAGTCATGAATCCTCCTCTTTTGAAAAGCCTTTCCTGCTTTTACTGTCTGTCTCTACCCCTACCCTTCTCTTCGACTTCAGAACTTCATATTTTATATTAACTCATTGGTTTAGCAAACATTTTATCACCATCTGCCATGTAGCAAGCATTATTCTCATGGTGGTGATGCCAACTAAAACAAAGTCTCTGCTTCACAGAACCAAAAGCATGGCATTTACCAACTCGGACTGTCATTCTTTACTTCCCTATCACTCATGCTAAATTTGAGCCTCCTGATGGTAGGTGCAATATCTAGCAGAACTTTGGGTCTCCAGCTCAGTATCTGGTACATGGTAGATTTGTACAATGGGTAATTATTATTTACAGAGAGAGACCCTTCTTATTACATATGTGTGAGAAATGCAGCTGAGCACCAGTGATCATAATCTGCTGGTCCATGAAACAATTTGGCACTAGGTATGTATTCTTTGACTTACAAAGTGTTGTTTGTTTGAGTTTTAATTAGAATCAACCAATAAAATGTGGGAGACTTTACATAAATCCAGATTTCTAGCTCCTCTTGAAAATGCCCATATTCTTGTACTGCACCAATGAGCTGGATCTGTTCCCAGTCTACCTGCTCCTTGAGATAGAGTATACCCTCTCCGTTTCACCACAACCCTACCGCTCCCTGTCACGTTACACGTGTGTGTGTGTGTGTGTGTGTGTGTGTGTGTGTGTGTGTTGTGCTTTGCTTGCATGGATGTTTGGTGAGGAAATAATGAAATTCTTCATGTTCTACATAAATTCATTGAAAGTTTGTCTTCACAAGCCTCTAGCAATCTAACTCCAACCCTGGAAATAATAACTTACTCCCCTTTTTTTCTTTAGTGACGTGGAAGGCTCACAAGCATTTGCTTTCATTTGAATTATATAGCCTAGCAAGTCATCAATCTAAATTTTGTCTGAGTTGTTTTTTTGCATTTTCACAGTAGGTTTCCTGTATTTCTCAAATTAATTAAATAATTGCCAGCTACATTCTACTGTGATGTGTATCCCAGTCCAAGGTTAAAACATATCTAAATCTATCTGGTTGGGATGTTTTCCTCCTTCATGATTATTGAACTAACTCTTTTTATTGGTCTTGGTTTTGTCGTAGGAGATTAGGACACTTAGAAGCATAAAATGGAATTAAAATTATAGTTTAATTAAAATTACAGCTTACTAAACTAAATGTGTTCATGCTTTGTTTCAGTTATCGTTAAAAAGAAGAGGAAGCAAAGATTTGCCAAAATCAGAAAAAAAGGCTCAACAGACTCCCACAGAGGTATGTAGAAATAAAGTTTCAACTAGTACATTAGGTGTCTCTAAATGTATACAATAATAAGCTACACTTATAAATAGACATAATGTTTTTCAAAATTTTTTTATTTTTAATTATTATGGATGCGTAATATTTGTGCATATTTGTGGGGTACATGTGATATTTTTATACAAGGCAATTGGGGTATTCACCACCTCAAGCATTCATCATTTCTTTGTGTTAAGAACATTCCAATTCCACTCTTTTAGTTATTTTGAAATATACAATAAGTTATTATTAACTATAGTCTCCCTATTGTGCAACATAATGGTCAAATAGACAAAGTTAAATTATGCATATCAATTATGTAGCTATAGATACAGGTAGTATAAGGAATTCAGTATATTTACTTGTAAAGCCAGCACCAATATCCCCATTATACTTGCTTTTACATTGTAAGCACACAGCAAAATGTCATTAGCAGTTTATGTGCTGCTGTATTTAAGAACTGTACCCATGATGCTAATCTTGTTCTTTCATAATTAATAAGGTCAATAGAATGGCTGTTTCTATAGTATTAGGGGATGGTAAAGAAAGGAATGTTGTAGGAAGGGATGGCAGAAGGGAGAGGGAAGCTCATGATGTCTTTAGAGAGTCCTAGAATGAAGTAATTCTCTATGCCGGTGAGTGGAGAAGCTAAAGAAAGGAAACAAAGGAATAAAAGTAAAACTTACAAGATGTACTCAACATGGGCTTATTAAGTGCTTTAGAAACAGCCACAGTAAAGACTAGCTCTACTTTCAGGGTAAGCAGAAGGTGCTGATGGTTGTAATAAAGATTTTAAAACAGAAGAGGAAATATTTGGGATAGAAGTGACATTATGGCTGTCCAAAAACACATGGCTGGATACTGACTTTTAAACATGTATTCATAAGTTGGAATCTCTTTAAGCTAAATGTATTTTAAAAATACATTTTTAGAAATTATTACAAGGTATTTTCTCATTAGATAATTTTAAAGTGATAATTAATATTCAAAGTTTGAAAAAGTTGATCTCCATCATTTTTTTTAAGCATAACACATTAAATGTATATTGGTTTTCCTTTTCCTCTATGTCCTTGCTCCGTTCTTGGTTAACTTTTCTCCTGGTACTTGTATAGGAACATTTATAGGCCTCAGCATTTCTAGAATCCCAGAGAGTCTCATACCAAGATCATAACGCCTTTTTTTGTACCTTTCTCCCCATTCCCTTAATAAGTCCAAATATGCTCTGTCACTACAGCTTTTCCATTCTCTTTGCTATCACTTCAGTCACCTCTGTCTAAACATTTTGCAGTGGATCATTTCACATGTTGCCATGGATTGTCTTTCCTCCCTTGTTTAGAAAGCAGATGCTATATGCTCCCTGTTCTAAAATCTTAAGTCAGTTTTAATTGGAAATTTATTTTTTTAATCCACATTTGTCCTAGTCTTACACTTCCTATGTTAAAGTTTATTTATTTTTTCAACAATATTCTCTAATCCAGGAATTCTTAACTGTTTGTTCCTGGCTCTATGGACTTCCACTGCATGTGCATGTGCTTGCGGGTACCTTTCTGCAAAAGACATCCACAGCTTTCAACAATTTTTGGGGGGGTCTGGGACTTTACAAAAGTCAAGATGTCTTGTAGTCCACCAGCTTTTGTTTGAACACAAACTTCCTGGGATAGTTATAAGTGTACTGTTGTGGTGTTTGAAGTCTCTGCTATCATTTCCAACACATTTATTTTCAGAGGTTGTGATCTGTCACTTTTCAAACATCCACCCCAGCTGATTGATCAAGACTGTCTCCAATGGGATATCTCAATGATAGAATGGTTCATTTTTATAAAGTTATAAAATGATTCTGTTGCTCAGTCAAGGTTAAGGACCATTGATCCACATACTTATATTACTGCAAACATCCCATTCTATTGTTGTTCTTGTTTAGGTGTTCATCTTAGCCAGGGCATTTTATAGACAGGGCCTACCCTATTCAGCTATGAATCATCTGTGTCTGGTGTGTGGCACTCTGTGCATGCACAGCGCATACTTCTGTGTCCCCCTTTTCTAGGTTGAACCACACGAAATTGCCAACATGCTACAGATTTTGATCTACAGACATAGCAATTTCATATGGTCCAATATACTGTTGTTCGTATAGCTTTGTATTTCATTTTGTTAATTTGCTTTGGCTTCTTTGATCTATTCCTTACATGTTCCTCCAGCAGTAGTGATTTCATTTACGGAGAAATAGTCTTGCATAGCAATCCAGAACTATAGCTCTAGGGCTAGGTTGCCTGGGCTGAAATCTCTGGCATATACCAGCTGTTATGACCTTAGACAAGTTACTGATTCTTTCTGTGCCTCTATTTCTCATTTATAAAATGGAAATTATAATAGAGAGTTGTTGTACAGATTAAATCAGTTACCATGTGTAATTAATTAGAATGCAGTTTAGGTTCTAGTAGTGGCTCTTTAAGTCAAAGCCAGGCTTAGCTCACTTTTTACTGGCCCTTCCTCATCTCTCTGCTCCCTTCCTCATAGTCATCTGTATCTTCTTATGAGTGAGTGAGCAAATCTTTAACATACACAAAAATCAGAAACAACTTGCTTCATACCTCAGGGCATTTTAATCTTTCTTGCCTACCATACACTGTGGAAAACAGGAGCAAACATTTACTGCTCTGTTACTGTGGACCAGGCGCTTCCCATACAATCTCCTAGTTTTTAAAACAATTGTATGTAGTATTTCTATGCCCAGTTCCAAATGCAGCTTATAATGGTTAGGTTACAAGACAGGGATACCAGGTACACTGGCATACAGGGTTCTTAAACTCTTGGCATTGCAGAAATTATCACACTTTGTAAAAAGATTTATTTTTAAATAAAGAGAATAATTACTGTGCCCATTGTCCTCTTGATGTAGCTTCTTCCCTCATAATGACTTTGTTACTTGCAGTATATGTCCAAGTGTTAAAATAATTATTATGTTTTCATTCCTTTGGGCAAGAGAGCTTACATATACAAACAGGATAGCCTTCTCTTTTTTTAATTTTCTTAGCACAGCCCAGTGAAGTGTTATTCTGCTTCAGTCTGTGGCTGGTATCACACCCACTGCTGTTTTGGTTAGAATCAAACTGCCGCATATGCCAATGTATTTTTTTTTTTTTTATTTTGTGCTAGCAAATGAAGGCCTTGCCTTGCAATCAAGGACTTCTGCCCACATAAAGCGTTACCTAGCTCCCCAGTCACATCTGCTCTTACTTTTCAATAAAACCTAGCCTATATGTAAAAGCATATTTGATACTGTTGGTCAACTTTCTATTCAAACATTGTTTCTAGTTATTGGCCTAACTGATCTTAGACTTCCCCTCCCTATCCTTTGACCATTTCTTATCTGCCTCCCTTTCTTTTATTCTCCTCTTTGGTTACCTTTGTGACCATTGCAAGAGCTTCGACCATCACCTCCGTGCATCTCATTCACGTGTCCTCACCTCTAGACCTGAGCTCTCTCCAGGTGTCAAGGTGTATTCTTTGTAATCTGGAGCCTGAGATCTCACATGCTTGGTGATAGATATTTCCACTCGGTATCCTTTCACTGACGCACCTCAAAGACGGCATTTTTAAAAACTTAAACCCATATTATTTACACAAAACCTGCTCTTCTTTGTTCATTCTCCATCCCTGTTATTGGTAGTACAATTCAGGGAGACACCTAAGTTCAAAAATTCAGGGTTATCTTTGACCCCTCTGCTGATGTGATCTTGAACGTTATAATATGTCCTTGGTCTCATCCTCATGGAATTAGTGGGAGGGCCTCAACACGTAGTCTTCTCGCAGTGCAGCTTCTCTCTTCCCTTGTGAAATCGATTCTCCCACCAAAGCTTTCTATGACCTACCCTTTTATCCTCTCTGCTGCTGAGGTTCTCTCATCTCTTCTGGCTGTGCTTCTCCCCTTCCTTCTAAACTTCTTCTAGAGGAAAGTATACGAGCCAACATGTCTGATTTCTTTGATTTTTACCCCGTTGCCCTATTTTTCTTCTTTCATGCTTCTTTTCTAGAGGCAACATGTGCAATGGAAAGAATATGAGTTTTGGAATTGGCCTGAATAGATTGTGCTCTGTCATTTATTAACTTGTGCTCTGCTGTATTATCATAATAAACCTCTCTTACTGGTAAAGGGCAGATCTTGAAAGGCTGATGTGAGAATTTAATGATACAAGGAATGTGATGTTCAGGCTCTGCACACCCAGCAGCTCTCAAACCCGTCATGTTTCCATCGAGAGATGGAAGGACAGGAGACCTGTGCCCTCTTCTCCATCTCTTCTGTCTCCAAGGCTCTGGGCCTTATTCATTGAGCATCTCTGGCAAAAACTCATTATTCTCCTCACCCTCCTCCCTAGTGGTTGCTACTTCTTTACCAGAATGCATCTCAAAACACAGGTGGCTCTGAGTACTGCTTAAGGAAGGCATTTTTATTCCCATTCTAAAAATGAGGAAACCAAAGTTCACAGAAGTTACAAGATTGGCCCAAAGTACATACTTAAAAGAGAATTTTGGGAACTTGTCCTTGGGAGATATGTCTTTGGACTTAGTAACATGCTTCTATAATAGCTCTCAGAAAAAATGGATTTCCACTTCTCATTTTGTACTTTTCAATTTAGTTAGTGATTGGGCTTTGAAGGTTGGCATAAGGATTTGTGAGAGAAGTGTTACAGATTCTACTCCAGTATACTTTCACCGGAAGAACCACCTTGATCCATTTCATACTGGTGGGAGTACATTCTATTTTAAAAGTGAGTTAGGTGGAATACCTAACAGTTTCTCCTTGGATAGACTACTCCCTAAAGGCCTTTAAAAGAATTTTCCTTTGAATAAAGACAGAGGGCAAATTATTTTCTGGATTTCATAGTGATCATGAACCTGAGCCTTAGTTTCGGACAGAACTGAATTCAAATTTCACCTTAGTCCTTTGCCTCTTATTAGCTGTGTAACCTTGAACAAATCACTGAGCATCTTCAAACCAGGAATTTTAATACCTACTCATAAGTTTACTCTGAACATTAAATTAGGTCATATGTGTAAAGAACTTTACAGCACGTGACAATAAATGGCAGCGAGTGCACATTACCCACATGTTCCTTCCAGTGAATAGGGTTTGTATACATTACAGTAATAATGAAACACGCAAAAGGAGCATTGCTAAAATGACCGCCAAACAGTTGCATGCAGTTACAACATATAATAATCTCTGAATAGTGATGAACACAGTTTTTCTCTTTCCATATTCCTTTCCCTTTTTGTTTCCAGGATGCAATATTGTCCTAATCTCTAATTTGCCAAAGAATTGAAGTGATGCAAAGAAAGTACACAGCATCTATTCTCTCTGTGTGTCAATAAATCTCGATTACAAGAAAAAGAAATTCTTTTTGCAGGTGTCCTTTTCTGTTTGTTTTCCTGATTTGCATAAAAATGATCTCCTGTCCTTTTCCCTCTTTTCCCCACCATGAGGAGGACAATGAAGATCTGAAATGCCAGCTGCAGTTCGTTAAGGAAGAAGCTGCTTTGATGAGAAAGAAAATGGCCAAGATTGACAAAGAAAAGGACAGATTCGAACACGAGCTCCAGAAGTACAGATCCTTTTATGGGGATCTGGACAGTCCTTTGCCCAAGGGAGAAGCCGGGGGTCCTCCCAGCACCAGGGAGGCCGAGCTCAAGCTACGGCTGCGCCTGGTGGAGGAAGAGGCCAACATCCTGGGCAGGAAAATCGTCGAACTGGAGGTGGAGAACAGAGGCTTGAAGGCGGAACTGGACGACCTGAGGGGCGATGACTTCAACGGCTCGGCCAACCCCCTCATGAGGGAGCAGAGTGAATCCCTGTCGGAGCTGCGGCAGCACCTGCAGCTGGTGGAAGACGAGACCGAGCTGCTGCGGAGGAACGTGGCCGACCTGGAGGAGCAGAACAAGCGCATCACGGCGGAGCTCAACAAGTACAAGTACAAGTCCGGCGGCCACGAGAGCGCGCGGCACCACGACAACGCCAAGACCGAGGCCCTGCAGGAGGAGCTGAAGGCGGCGCGCCTGCAGATCAACGAGCTCAGCGGCAAGGTCATGCAGCTGCAGTACGAGAACCGCGTGCTCATGTCCAACATGCAGCGCTACGACCTGGCCTCGCACCTGGGCATCCGTGGCAGCCCCCGCGACAGCGACGCCGAGAGCGACGCGGGCAAGAAGGAGAGCGACGACGACTCGCGGCCGCCGCACCGCAAGCGCGAAGGGCCCATCGGTGGCGAGAGCGACTCGGAGGAGGTGCGCAACATCCGCTGCCTCACGCCCACCCGCTCCTTCTACCCGGCGCCCGGGCCCTGGCCCAAGAGTTTCTCCGACCGGCAGCAGATGAAGGACATCCGCTCGGAGGCCGAGCGCCTGGGCAAGACCATCGACCGCCTCATCGCCGACACGAGCACCATCATCACCGAGGCGCGCATCTACGTGGCCAACGGGGACCTGTTCGGACTCATGGACGAGGAGGACGACGGCAGCCGGATCCGCGAGCACGAGCTGCTCTACCGCATCAACGCGCAGATGAAGGCCTTCCGCAAGGAGCTGCAGACCTTCATCGACCGCCTCGAGGTGCCCAAGTCCGCGGACGATCGCGGCGCCGAGGAGCCCATATCCGTGAGTCAGGTACAGTTCTGCCTATTGCGAGCCACGGCGACGGCGAGGCTGGCCCGCGGAGCTGCCGTCCGTGGCGGGGCGTCTCCGCGGCCAGACTGCCGCGCCCGCTTGAGGGAAGTCCCGGCTCAGAGTCTGGCCGGGGTTTGAAGCCCCTGGCCCGGCTCCTTGTACCTTCACACTGCCCTTCTTCAGGCCTGAGGTTTTTGTACCCCAGTCATCTAGTCACCATTTCCCCTCTGAAATTTAACACCGTCACCCTCAGTTTTTGTGTAAAGGTTAAAGGATTTTTAAGATGCATTACTATTTTGGGAAGTCAACATTTTTCACTTTGACTCTACTAACACATCGAACAGCAAGAAGGTCCTGAGTAGGAATCTTCAAATGCTAATTTGCGATTTTCGAGCCAAGATCCAAACTAAGTTTAAGATTTTAAAAAATTGCCTGAGCTGGGCGCAGTGGCTTGTGCCTGTAAGTCCCAGCTACTCGGGAGGCTGAGGCGGGAGGATCACTTGAGCCCAGGAGTTTGAGACCAGCCCGGGCAAGATAGTGAGACTCTGTCTCTAATATATTAAAAAGGAAAAAATATAATAAAAATTTTTTTAAAAAGTTTAAATCCAGGTGAAAGCTCTGGAAGGCCTGGCTTTTTATAAATAAATATTAAAAAATAACTAAATAAGCAAGATTGGTGGATACCTACTGGTACATGTATTCAATAGAAACCAGTGGTAAAGAGACATAATCTTGTGTCCAGAGCCCTATCAAAAGGAACAAATGAAAGTCTCCCTTTTATCATAAGTTAAAGTAACATGATCATTATTTCCAGAGAAAATCACTGTCAGTTCTTTGGTGGAGAATCTCAGGACTGGGGAAGGAGTGTTATACTGTAGCTTGAAGGCACCACTAATTCAGAGAAATAGTAATAACTATTCCAGAACAGGGAAAACCAGCATTTTTCCTCCATCCTGATTTGTAGAGGCACACCGGATGAATTGGACTGAGCTGCTTTGGCCAGGTATGGTGGCCACTTAAAGACAATGCATTTTGTCAGAGTTAACCACGTGAAAGATAATTTATGAAACAAAACAGGCAATGCTCTTCCTGCTGGCAAGCCTGGTGTCCTGTATCCATTGGAGAACCCACGGAAGTACAGCAGCATGCATGGCTTTTAAGACACGCAAGACATTTATATTTAAAAATCAGCTTATACACGGAAGCATGATATTAGATTAACTGCCTGTTAGAACAACTAAGAAAAATTGCAACCCTATCGCTTATTTATCTTGCATGTTGCTCTCTGCTTTGCTATGAAAAAAATAATAGTATTTATAAAACTTGGTGGATTTCGATATGTTCAAGTTTACTTTTTTCTATTTATTATATCAAATAATTGGTTTTTAGTTTCCTTGTTGCAGATTTTTGAATACTATGAGCATGTAGTTTTTAAATTATGCCCTGAGGGGAAATCAGAGTGAGAGAAAGCACTGTGTATAATAACAGGCTTTCAGATTTTGTAAATATAGGCCTAAGGGAGGGGGGGGGTCTTTATCTTAAGTGGGATGAATACTTAGATTAGTTGATACAAATTTAAGTTTTAAAAATTATTATTAATTAACTCTTCTCTTTGTCTTTGCATTTACCTTCCCAGATGTTCCAGCCTATCATTTTACTTATTCTCATTCTTGTATTATTTTCATCACTTTCTTACACAACAATATTTAAACTTGTCTTCCTTTTTACACTATTTTTTGTACTGTAAGTCTTTCATCATTTACCATTCATTGTAGTATTTTCAGTTTGTTTATTTTGTTCACCCTTCAAGACAAGAAGTAAAAGAAGTATAATTTCTGTAGTAACCAATGCTATAAAAACACTGAAGACTGCTTATTTCTTTAAAAAGACACAACTCATCGTACCACTACCAAATTCAATAAGAAGCCCAAGCATTAAAATATTTCAGGTAAGGAAGTAAGTGTGACTTTTTGGTATAAATCATTTTCATTTTTGCTTCCTTCTTTAACAGCTTGATTTGTACTCTTCTTGATAAATAATTGGTAGGTTGACAAAAAAAATTGACTAAATCTTTCATAATTATTTCTTAGTAGTTAACTATTATGGTAATTCAAAAGCTGGACATTCACAAGTTGGTCACACTTTCAAAAATTATATAGATTTATAAAGTACCTTTCTGGGTTGCATCAGACTAACAAGATAACATCCAACAAACATCTGGAAAAATATGGTGAATAAATAAAATATGACTTTCGTGGAAACTAAGTAATGTATTGTAATGCCGATGTGTTCTGTTTACAGAGATATGCTTGGAAGCATAAGAGTAGATGAAGTCTTAGTTCATTTAGAAAATAATTATCTCCATCCTACTGTATTTGATCGGCTTCCCACCAAACCAGCCATTTCTGCTGTTATTTATGCTTAAAGCCGTATATTGGTAATCAAACTAATCAAACTAATCAAACTAATCAAACTTGTTGCCTGGTGTCCTATCCTCTATTATAGATTGCCTGCAAAGCAGAAAATATGCTATAAAAATGGTATGTGAATCGTTTTGAGTAGGGAAAAAAAACACAGTCATTCTCCAGATTACATTAAACCACAATCCAATGCCAGTAGCACAGTTCCAGTGGGAGGTGCTGTTGAAATATAAACTTACTTTGCTCAGCCTGAGCATCCCCCTTTCTCCTCCTATGTAAAGTGGCCTGGAGAGACTCCATGACCTCATCAGCAGTTTATCCAGTGGAGAGCTGGCATGCACCAGTGCCACCCAAGATTCAGAAATCTCAGCACTTCTTGAAGTCACATATTTGTAAATATTCACAGATTGGTTGGTGGATGTGAAAATCTTAGGTAAAGTGAAATACCTTGTGTCTCAACAAAAAGAGTAATGTGTGGAAAAACTTTGCTCTGCCACAAAAGTTGGCACCGGTAACGTCCCTTTGAATCCCAGGAATTTAGCTTGCAACAGACCACGATTTATTTATAGCCTCATCCCCCCCACACATCCATTTCCCTTTGAGTATTCGTTAAAAGCAAAAAACAAAAAAGAACTTCACAGTTGTATAAAAGTTCAATTTAAAATAACTGCTCTTACTCTCCATGGGGTTTGTTTTGGTTTTAGGTTTTTTTGTTTAGTTGTTTTTTTTCTTGTTTTGGTTGGGGGAGAAAAGTCCTAGAGTGAGAAGTGGTGGTTAACCAATAGTTAGAACCTGTTGGTATGTGCTTTTGGGTTTTCATTCAGAAAATTCAAAGGGCTAGGTAGAACTTCGTTGCAAAAATGAATGAAATGTGATAAATGCCATGTTTAGTCATTATGATTCAAGTTTGCTTTTTAAAAAATTTGATCTCAGGAATAGCAACCACTTTAAAAAACAAAATCTGGTAGATACAGGTCACCATCTCAAGGAACTGAAAGTAAACATTTGATGGCTGATATGTACCTGAAATGTTTATTACCTTTGGAGGCAGATACATCCAGCCTTGAAGTGGTGCTCAGCTACCTACAGAGCGTTTGGAAATGTATGGCAGTGTTGTGAGTTGTCACACTGACTGGGAAGCTCTCTGGCATTTAGAGGCAAAGGGTCAGAACTTCAAACTCCCTGTGATCCCACATCACAGACAATGGTTTTGCCCAAATTGCTGATACTGTCTTTGTGGAGAAAAGTGGTATGCGATGCACTTGTTCACTTCAAAAGCATCATGCATATTCACTACCCTGTGTGGCTTTAAGAAACTGGCTTTGGAATTTTAGCTTTCTTTATCATGAGCAGAATCAAGAACTAAATATCTAGATCAGTAGTTCTCAAGCCTAGCTGCACATCAGAATTTCTGGGATGTTTTTAGTTGGGGCCCTACCCCATATTAATTGAAACTAAATGTATGGACCTAGACATTTGTATTTTTTAAAACTCCCAAGAACCACTGCTTTTAGATATTTGAATTATCTAAAATACTTATACACATTCTATATAGCTCCAACAAAGGTTACTATAAACTATGTGATACTAGGATATGGGATCATCAGCTGTCTGGGTTTGAGTAGACCGTAAAGATCAGTCACTCAGCGGATGTCTGGATCCTCTCTAGAGCATGCCCACTCAGAACGAAGCAGTTCTATTGCTACACTGGTGGTCGTGTTAGAAAGCTCTCCTTGCATTAATGCAGGTTCTCAAAACTAACAAAATCACAGACAAATAAGAATAATCCATATAGAAAAGACAACCGAGATGAATAGTGTATGGGTGCAAGGTCACACACACACCTAGAGATACAGGCACATGTGCACACTGAATTCAAGATGATCCTACAATGATATAACATGCTATTATAATAAAATCCCTAGGCATTCATAGATGAGATGGTATCATAAATATAATATATGCAGGGATGGTACAAATACCTCAGTGATAACTTATAACCTGAAAAAAGAAGAAGTGTCTGAGCTAACCAAAACACCAGTCTCATCTTTAGATCTCTTTTTAGGAACTATGGTCATTCTGGCAACAGGGGTATTAATCTTATTTATGAATTCCTAAGGCATTAATTTTGTAGAAGAATTTTATGAGAATCTTGAACCCCATCCAGGCCTTCCATACATGAACCTCCATGAGATACTGAGGAGGGGAAAGTAGGCTGAAACAGGACTGACTTGACTGCTGCTTACAGATTCTGGGGGATTTGGGGTCACTCTGACAGCTCCTTGAAGTTAATAAGGCAACTTTCCTGTACAGTTGAATTCCAGGGAGGTTCTTTCCAACTCTGCTGTACCCACTGCATAGACAGCTTCCCAGCTGTGCCTGCATGTATGCACATACCTCCATCATAATGGTGCATGATGAAATGCATCTAGGGTCAGGGCATTCAGACCTGTTTGTATCTCTAGGGACATGTTGGGGGCCAGTGGGTTGAAGGTGGTCTCAGCAAATTGCCAACAGGCACGAAGTGACCTTTTCTCTTGCTGTCTTCTCCCTGTAAGTTCAGGCTGTTCTGTGGACATCCGGTATCTGTGTGTCTCTCTCATACACCACAGAACATAGACTAGGGAAGAGAAGTTAACAAAGATGGTGCCCAAGACTGCAGAGAGAAAGTTCTCAGAATCTCCTTCCCCTTCACCTTTGATCTGTATTATTTTTGTTGTAGTAAACTAGTTTTGAAAGAGGAACGCCCATGCTTCTTTGTTCACCAAGAGAGCAAAGTCCCCCAATTAGTGAGACAAGGGATCTTTTGTTTGCACCTTTGAAGCTGTGTTATTTAAACATCACACTGAAACTAAACTCAAAAAAGCAAACCTTATGGTAGAAATTATCCTTGCATGCACACTCTTGGCCTTAGGAAGGAGTGTCTTTGTTAATTTGGCCTAGATGTAAGAAAAAAGGAATCCGGTTGGCTATTTTTAAGTATAACTGACTAAACTCATAAAACAAAGAAAAATTCAGTGCTGAGCCTGGAATGTGTATTGGCCTGCATTCCCCAATGTTCACTCCAATTTCTGTACTAGAATAGGATGTAAGTATGTAATCAGCAGCCAGCAAAGTTTGGAATGTCAATTTGATAGCTCAGCCTTAACTCCAAGTATTCGTGCAGTGTTTGTAGTTACATTCTCTTAGAACTACAGCCCAGTTCATCTGGTAGAGGCATGCTTTGGGTCAGATGCCTTAATGAAGTGAAAGTAGTAGATAGTATTAGGAAGTGAGAAAAGTTTGACCATTTATTAAGCTACTGGGATTTGGTACAGTATGCATGAAGACATAGCTGCTTAAACCCTAGTTGCACACCAGTTAAGTCTAATGGAAGATAATTTTGAATCTGTGTCCTTAATTTTGATGTGGTTTTTGATAGGTGGGGTGATTTTGTGCATGTTTTGATGAAACTAACATTTCATGGGTAGGTACTAATATTCTCAGCAGCTTACTTGTGAAATTTCAGAAGGGAATTTATACAAAGAAAGAATGCCTTATGGCCTGGACATGGCAGGAACACCTTTATAGTCATAGTAATAAATATGGTAACATCTTGAATTCTTCTAAACAACACTTTTGTGTTGATCAATTGAGAGAGGGGGGCTGTTTTTCATGTTAGCCATTTTGAAAGTATGTGCAAAATTATAGAATCTCTAAAGGTCCTTTTGATGTAACTTCATAAATGCATTTTTATCCACACCTTCTCTGCTTAAGGGTATATTTTCTCTATCACTGGCAGTTCTGATCTGTGGCTGTCCTAGTGAAGTTGTGGGTAATTTTTAAACACTTCCAGGAATACCTTTTGAGTAGAGTACTATTATAACCCACTTGATCAGAGAATAAGAGCCGCAAATGTAACACTTACTCTTTAGAAATAAGGAGAAACTTCAGAAATCTCCACCTGCACTACCCACCTTTAAGCCACACTGTGTTCTAAGGAGCTCCATCTTATATCTCAGATGTTTATGTTTAATTAACTTAAATCTATTGACATTTCCTGATTATTCAGTTTCATTGTTAAAATGATAAAAAGTTTTTTTAATTCATAGTTGTATCTATTTTCTTGTAGCTATTTTTCAAAATAAGGTACCACCAAAACCCAACATCTGAAAATAAAACTGCAAAAATTTACTATAACTTAAGACTATATCTCCGCCTGCTGGTCTAGGAAAAAAAAAGAAAAAAAAGAGACAATAAGAATATATAATCAGTGATTGTTAGCAATTATTCAGCCTTTTCAAAAATGTTCATGTAATTTTATTGACTTGCATGTTAAAATGTTTTTTCCAATATTGTCTTACCCAAATTTCTATTTAGGGTATTTCAAATTCAGATCATAAAACTTTGCTATTTTAATATTTTTTTCTTCAAATTATCAGTACAATTTTAGATATATTAAATAAATAACTTAAAATGTTTTCATCTTGTACCAAAATAAATACTAAATAAACAGTAAAATGGAGCATTACACTAATTTAAAAACTAAAACCTTTCAGAAAGTTTAGAACACTGATTAATTTAACAAAGTGGTGTGCCACCCGGAAGTATTCGACAATGTTACAATTTTTTGACTGTTTGAAGAATATTAATATCCTGCATACTGCAGAGATAGAGCTCTGGAAATTATTGATCTAATTTAATTTAATAATTAATTTAATTGTTGAAAATATGTGTTTTACATGTTTATTTTCTGTAGTCTCTTCTGAAATGTTTTGAGTTGAGCTGTTTATGTTAACATACAAGATACATAAATGATTATTGAAGACTGGAAAATGATGTCATTCCTTTCTGAGTTTGTCCAGCATGATACACCTTTAAAGTCAGCCGGTTAAGGTCATGTCAAAAGCACCTGCCTTAACGTATGCATTCAAATATTAGGAAGTAATAAGGAATAGAGAGAAGCTCATCCGTTTACGCTCTTGCCTCAAATGATTTAGTAGGAGAAAAGAATTTAAGAGCTTTGTTTTTAATACTATATACAGTCTTTTATTTCTTAAAGTCAGAGAACTCAATTCAACATGTAGTTTATAATTCCCTTCCTTCTTTTTCATGAACAATATTTTCACATTCTATGTCATTGCCTTTGTATCATTAACTCCCAGACAGATAAAATAGTTAGATTTCTTAAATAGCATCCTATGTATTGGCCTACATTAGTCCTTTAGAACTTCAGAGGAGGAGTTTCAACGGCAAATTACCAAAATTAATTTGTTCCAGATTTTAGATGACTCCTGGGAATCTGAGCACCTTTACCTGAAATGGAATGTGTATCTGCTCTGACTCAAGGGCCAGTGCATAAAGGGCCTTAGCATTACTCTCACATGTTCAGGTTTCATCTAATAAAAACAGCCACAGTGAAGCAGCAAAAGGAAGCAGTTGAGGGGAAGTGAGGGTCCCCTGTCATTGGCCCTCACAAATATTGAGGTGAGAAAACTCTCCAGAAGGGAAAACTTATGTCTCTGCTCAGACTCCTTTCTTTAGAGGTAGTGTGATAGATTCAAAAGTAATTATTTGAAAATACCGATATTTGTAGAAAGTGAGTGGATTCAAAATGTTAGGGTGGATTCAAAATGGTTGCGTAAGAAAAAGTTAGGTTATGGGAGTCTTATTGCACAAAATATATAGATAACTTCAACAACAATAGAATATAGTGCAAGGACCAGGCACAGCCACTTTTTGGGATATACTGAGCGTCTACGGCTTCCTTCCTGCACTTGAGTATCTTTTGCCCTACACGATATCACCATTTTGCGAAGGGTTTTCGAGATGATCATGTGCAAACCACCCCTACAGATTATTGTGTTTAAGGCTCATGTGGACTCACGGGGGACTTTGGCCATGGAGAATAGATCTGGCTGGCTCTTCAGATGTCCTCTGATTAGAGTGGCCCAGAGGCTATTCTGAAGTGTGACTTTGAGCCTCCCTTTCTGTTCCTTCATTTCCGGACCCATTCACTCTAGACTGCTCGTAAAATGATGCCACATTTCTTTTCACCTGAACACCAAGTGCTCAAACTGTAGCACCCACTCATGCAGTTCCCTTCCAGATCTTCTGTTTCCCGCTCTATGCCCCATAAATGAAACAGACAACGTTCCTGAGCTCCAATCAAAGCTTACCTATATTGACTTGTTCCTTCTAGTCCTTTTTGTGTGTTAGCTGTTGTTTTCTGTGCCGAGGTGTGACCTAGCCAGTAATTACTTCCTCTATCAGTGGTATTTTAGTAGACGATAGATTACTGGAAATATAATACTATCACCCAGTAGTGACAAATCTGACATTTCTAGTAGAAGAGATATAGGTGGACTAGTAATTCCCTGAGGGAGTATGGATTAATTCCCGTGACCTTTCAAATCTCACTGGCTAAATGGCCTCTCTGAGCCGTGCTTTACTGCTGGAACATCCTAGGAGACAGAAGTGACTCAGGGTGGCCCTCTTGTGGTGGACAGGCATTCCCAGGGCTCTTTTCAAGTCACTAAATAAGAGGTAGCCCTAGAGAAGTCTCTTTATTATTTTGATTTTATTGTCATCATTATCAACATCTCCCGAGTATCTCCCAAGTTAAGAATCTGTAAATAATATAATGAGATGCTAAAAACAAGTTTTAAAAATGTAAGCAAGATCTTTTTCTAACTTTAAAATAGCTCATATTTCTCGAATATGTTATTGTTTTGTTCAGAATTTGGACCAATACTTTAAAAGAACAAATGGTTCAAAACTGTTTCTTTTGAATATTTCTGTCATCTGGAAATGCCTGTACATAAGCCCCATGACGGATCTGCTCGGCTAAAAAAATCTGTTGACATGTCACCACCCTTCGGAATAGAAGAGAGAGCCAGCATCCCATGATTTTAGGGAAAAACATCCAGCGCTGAGAACATAGTACATCAGTTGGAACACAATAACCTAAATATGCAATTTTCATGGATAATAAATGCCCTGTGTGTGACCTTCATAATTTTATACCCCAAAACAGCATCTGGGGAGTATCAAACTTATTTTATTAATACACAATCGAAACTCTGCCATTCTAGGACTCAAAGAACCCAGGACCAAATTTGACAGACTCACCTGTGGAACTTTGTAAAAGTTCAGAAGTCCTAGACCTCACAACCAGATGGTCTGATTCAAAAGGTCTGGGAGAAAGTTCCAGCTTTACTATTTTTGTTTATAATTCTCTAAGTGATTGCAGTGTGCACCTAGGGCTGAGAGTAA
>RJWJ010027682.1:0-22002 GCA_004363605.1 Indri indri
CTCATGTCATCTCCCAAAAGCCACCAAGGGAGTGTCCCTCCCACAGGCGAGCTGGCATGGGTCCCCGAGCTTGACTCCTTTATGTGGCTGCCACCAGACCAGAGGGAGAAACTAAATATAAACCATTCTGTGTCCACCAACCCACCAACCAGATATAATATACAAGTGTATTTTTCTTTTATAAAACCTCTTTCCCAATGTTTTAACGAATTTAATTCTTAATAGTTGTAAATTCTAGCATAGTTGAATTTGCCCCTGACCAAGGTTTGCAGTTACCTTACAAGCACCACTGTGCTCTACAGTTTGGAGGGAGGGGTCTAAAGGAGGGAATGTGGGTGGTTCAAGTTCATTCCCCATCAACTGAGTTGGGGAGGGGTGGGCTTCACCACTCCACATGGAGAGATGAGCAGGTCTCATGTTCCTGCCCTGGTTCCTCCAATCTCAGCCAGTGATCCTCAACTCAGGAACCAGGAGACATTTGGCAACATCTGGAGACAGTTTTAGTTGTCACAAGTGGGGACGGAGGATGCTTTTGGTGTCTAGTGGGTGGAGCACAGGATAGCCCCAGACTTCAGAAAAAGCCTACGGAACATGGGATCTTACCAAACATTGTAATAAAATAAAAGACTTAAGATATATATCTATTAATTGCAACGTGTAGACCTCATTTGTAAAAAGTGAAATACAGGTGTCCCTCAGTGTCCTCAGGGGTGGGTTCCAGGACAAAGCCACTTTGCGGATACCAAAATCCGCAGATGCTCAAGTCCCTGGTATAAAACGGGGCAGTATTTGAACATGACCTATGCATATTCTCCCATATACCTGACAT
This sequence comes from Indri indri, assembly GCA_004363605.1. NCBI lineage: Eukaryota > Metazoa > Chordata > Mammalia > Primates > Indriidae > Indri > Indri indri. Next base: position 830 of record RJWJ010027682.1, read on the forward strand.
CATATCTGGATTTACTTGTAACACCTAATACAATGTAATGCTGTGCAAATAGTTGATACACTTATTGATTTTTATATGTTTTTTTAATTGTCATATTGTTATTTTTTACTGTTTTTTTTTTCCAAATATTTTCAATCCCTGGTTGGTTGCATCCCTGGATGCAGAACCCACGGATACAAAGGGCCAACTGCATACAAAATGATTAAGGAGATGAACACCAACTGGATATTTTATGGTGTTAAGAAATTATTATTTTTAGTGCAAAATATAATGATGTGGTTAGGTATCAAGGAGCCTCTGTCTTTCATAGATACATTTTGATATATCTATAGAGGAAATGATGTTTGAGTTCTGCTTCAGAGTAACCGGAGGAGGGATGTCTGTGCTACAGGTATAGCTAGATTGGCCTGAGGTCATACCAATTGATGGATGCATGGGATTCGCTATTCTGTTCTCTCTACTTTTGTCTGTGTTTGGAATTCTCCATACTAACATGTTTAAAAAAAAAAACAAAAAACAACTACCAAAACCCATGGAGTTACACCTGCTAAATTTGTGTAAAGATATCAGACACATACAGGTGCCTCATGTGTGTTCTCCTTACATTACCCCACAAGAGCACTGGTGGCTTCATTGGCTTCTGCTGAGGACACTGGGGCTCAGAGTTTCAGCAGATGCCTGTGGGCAGGTGAAGGTAGGGGTGGAAAGGGGGTTTCAGCTCGGATCCCTCTGACCCCAAGTCCTGGCTCTTTCTGCTCTTCCACTCTGTGGCCACCTCCCTGCAGAAGGCAGGTGTGCAGCGTGGGGTGGGGGGAGCAGGTGCGTATGCTCATCGGCTCCCTTCCAAATCCATACGCAAGCTCTCCCCATCAGCTGGTATTTGGACAGCTGAACCTTCAAGGAATCGCAACATAATGCCTGATTTCTACCCTGGGAATTGTAAACAAATTCCGGGTTGGAAATGTAAACATTATCCCCATGGGAACGAACTAATTTTAGCTGATTATAAATGGGAAGGGCTGGCAGCTGTTAATATTGATGGTTACTCCTTGAAAAATGACTTCCAGGTACTATCAATCAATTGTCTTTCAGAATGAAGAATGGGGCATTCTGCTCCCCCAGACTCTCAGCATGTATTTATAAATGTGTGCTTCACAGGGCAGACAGGGAAAATGAGCCAGGTATTTGGCAAGATGATCAGTTATTTGGAATGAATAAAGCAATTATTAGCATCCATATTGGATTTTGAATTTACAGAATTCCTTTAAAAAAAAATTTGGCCATTGCAGCTGTTGTGCGTTTCAGTTATTTTATGTTCTGATCGTACACTGAAGTGCGCTACTTGGCACTGGATTGAAAGCTAACAAGGGCTGGGACTGGTTTTTCTCACTTGGTAAGGAAGTAGCTTTGCACTTGGCTGGAAACATCTGGATGATTTTGGCACCGGCTTACAACAACGTTTGCTTGGCTCTGCCTTGCTAGAACTGGTGTTTACGTGAGAGGTGCGCGGTGATGAGCTGTGTCACTCAGCCTGGACTTAATGTGAGATATTTCGGGCAGGTCGGGGGTCTCCGTCTTCAAAGTGCTCGTTGGTAACTGGGGTCTGGAAAGGTGCAGATAGGCTCTAAGGTGACCTCTGGGTGGGCTGCCTGTGTGGGATCTCCTGCCCTCGAATTCAGGTGTGACCTGTGGTTGGTAGCAATTGGGACACAGGAAAGTAGACCCCAAAACTGGTGTCCAGCCTGAATTGGCTTCATGCAGGAAAGAATTCAAGAGTGAGCTGACGGAGTGAAGCAAAAGCAAGGTTATTGGAGTAAGAAAAGAGGCAAAAGGGAGGCTGCCCCACGGACAGGGCAGCAGCTATGGCTCAGAGCAATGGAGAGTAGCCCTTTGTGAGTTTCAAGGGTCTTATTTTATATCTTCTTTTTAATTTTATGTTAAATAAAGGGAGGATTATTCATAAGATTTCTGAGGAAAGGGGTGGGAGAAACAAGGCGTTGGATCTCCCTGGACATTAGGGTTTTTTTAGGCATAATAATGTATTATCTGCCTCACATGGTTATTATGAAGATTAAATGAGTATTTCTAAAAATTGTAGGGTCCCTCCCCCTTTTAAACCATAGAGTGTAACTTCCAGAAGTTCATGACATTTGTAAACTGTCCTGGCACTGGCAGGAGTTACTTTTGCTGTGCTAGCACATTATGAGCAGGTAACCCAAGGCCATCTTGGTTCTCGCTGGATTTGGCCGGCTTCTCCACCGCCTCTTGCTTTATTGGAGACCTTGGTTCGGGTCTTACGGCTCCTTATCAGGCAGGGCCTGCCGGTTCCCTATCTCCACTGAACACGGCAAAGGTGATGTGACGTCACCTCTGTGACTGTGTTTCAGAAGACTTCAACGTCTGTCCTGCTAGGTGACTCTCTCTCCATCGCTGGCTTTGCCCGAGCATCTGGCCATGCTGAGGAGGCTCCGTGGCAAGGAACCACAGGCGACCTCTGGCTTAAGGGAGCAAGAAACCGAGAGCTCAGTCTGCCAGCTGCAAGGAAGGGCAAGCTGCCAACAGCCTCAGGAGCTCAGAAATGAGCCCTTCCCCAGGCAAGCCTTGGGACGAGACCTCAGCCTAGTGAACACCCCGATTGCAGCCTTTGGGCCCAGCTAAGCCGTGCTTGACTCCTGGGCCACAGAAACTGTGAGGTCATAAAAATGCGTTGCTTTATGCAGCTAGTTTGTGGTCCGTTGTCACACAGCATAGGTAATTGATACAACAGGTAAAGTAATCCGCGTAAGCCTGCCCAGGTAGCTAACAGCAGACCCGGGAGTAAGATGAACTTTGCCTGAGTCTCTCTGAGAGTTTGCTCAAGGAAACATTTTTAGGTGTCTGATGTAAAGCAGGAAAAGTAGCTGGTGGAGTTGGTGAAGGAAATTGGACAGGTGCTGGAACTGGAACTTAAAGAAGGCAATTCTAGCACAGTCCCAACTTTGCCTTTCTGTAGGAGTGGGTGACTTCTGGGGATACAGTATCGTGCCACAGTATCTCAGCACTTACTGCAGCCTGTGGCTTTTAGAAATACTCATTTAGTCTTCATAATAACCATGTGAGGTAGGCAATACATTATTATGCCTAAAAAAAAAATTAATGTCCAGGGAGATCTGACAACTTGAAGCGCCTCATGCACACGGTGAGCTTGAGACAAGCAAGCAGCTGTGTGACACCAGCGTCCGGCTCACACGTGCTACCTGCAGGTCAAGTTTAGTGACGTGAAACTGTCTGGCATACAGTTACAGACCGTGCAGGGGACTGTATTTCAATGGAACCAAAACAACGTACTCTTTGGGGTTATGAGTGAGTGAGCACAAGTCTAGAAATGTCTGGGGACTCACATGTGCAGGCGTGTTTTAAAACATACCTGAGATTTGTTTTAAGTATGTATGGTAAGACACGCAGACACAACAATCATTGCATTAAGGAAGAAGTTCTGTTGTGCTCACGGTCCCCCAGGAACAGGGAGCAGACACACCCTGCAAGGCCACATGGGGAACCACCGAGCCAGTGAGCGGCGGCTAGCGGGAAGAGCTGCCACAGGAACCTCCACTACGGTTTTCACAGGAAGAAACGGGAGAAGCCCATTCCTTTAAGGAAGCTGGGCAGCCTTAGCATTGGACAGTTAGAATAATTTGGGCAGGTTCTGAGCTATGGGACCTGCCTCTGTTTCTGGTATCTGGCTCTGGGGTGATTAGGGTGGGTGGATCTTGTCGCAGACGGCAGGAGCCTGATAGAAGACAGGTGTGGGTGTGCACTCAGGGTTGGTTTGCATGTCAAAGGTGTGCTCTCAGGCAAGGTGTGTGCTCTCCCTGGGAATTAGCTAACCCTGAGAGGGAAGTCCTTCTCCAGGTCTGCAAGGCCCTAGATGCCGCACCATCAAGAATACAGAAAATGAGAAAACACAGTTAATACAGGGTGTTACAAAGCCATACGATTTGTTGACAAATTCTTGGAAATAGTGAGGGTCAGCCTCTTCCTAAGTCATAAAACAACACTGCAACAAATTCCTTCCATTCCTTGCAGTCACACTGTGTCTTTGGGCCGAAGGCATCGGTGTGTCACTGTTAGGCCAAGGACAGTTAGTGAGGTGAGACTCCAATCCCGCCTTCCTCTGAAACATGGACATTGCGTTTACATTCTTGGAAAACCACAGTGCATATCCCCATTCTTGGGTCATGCGTTTGATCTCTTCAACTGTTTTTCTTGGCTTACATACAATTATCACTCTAGAGTCTCCTGATGGACCCCTTGTCATAATAAGCACTGTGACAATGATTTCTAAATTGTAGCCTTCTCTCTCCGCTGGGATCGAATGCCCTCCCGACTTACAGCACCAGCCAGCACGTGCCTGGGTCTTGGTGCATCTTCCAGAAAACTCACCCACCCACTCACTCACGGGGTTAGTTCAGTTCACCATGAGCTGTGGAAAGTGAATACCGAAAACTACAAGGTCCCTCTGAGGATTCTACTACCAGCCCCAACTCTCTTTGTCTTTCAAGGCTATGACCCCTGAATTTTTAAAAAGAAGAACAAATCAGTGTCCTTTCAATGTGGTGTGGAAAGACCTGGAACTGAGTCCGAGCCCCAAGAGGAGGAAACCATCCTGCCCCCTCCCCAGGATCGGAAATCTGCCGTTGCAGCAGCGTGGATGGAACTGGAGGTCGTTATGTTAAGTGAAACGAGCCCAGCACAGAAAGACAAATATCGCACATTTTCGCTAACGTGGGGCTAAAAAAGTGGGTTTCATGAAGACAGACAGTGGATCGTGGTTACCAGAGGCGGGAAGTATAGAGAGGTTGATTAATGGAAACAAATATAAAGTTTGATAGAAGAAAAAAAACCTAGTGTTTGATAGATCAGTAGGGTGACTATAGTTTACAATAATCTGTTGGGTATTCCAAAATAGCTAGAAGAGAATAATTCTAATGTGTCTCGCATAAACAAAAGACAGATATTTAAGGTGATGGATATCCCAATGACACAGATTTGACTTTCACAAATTATATGAATGTATTGAATTATCACATGTGTTAAATGCACCCCTAAAATATTTGCATTTATTATATATCAATACAAATTAAAATTAAAAAAATAAAGAAGCCTCTAAGGTCTTCCCCAGAAAGGTATTGCAAGACCTAGAAACATAAGGTTAACTAAGAACCAAAAAGGAAGTTCCCAAAGAGATGCAAACACACTAAATGCTCCCGGGGTTAATCCACCGAATGTGTGTCAGAGACCTGAGAGGCTTGGAGTATCCTTTGGGGTGAAATGTTCTTACCTATAATAAGTCAGAGTGGTGACAGGAGCCTGCCAGGCATCCTCTCCAACATGATCTGTTCACATCCCTCATTTATTCACTCAATTGACCATGTGTTGAGCACTAACTGCATACCGTACATGGTTTAGGTGCTGAGGATGAAGCAGCAACAGCCGTTTCCTCCCTTTACGGGGCTGACGTCCTAAGGATGAGGACAACCATCCGACTGTGTTCTGCTCCGGAACCCCAAAGGGCTTTCATTTTGCGAATATTCTTGATACTTCTTGGTACTCACCCACTTGATGTCTTTACTATAAATGGCTATGTGGCCAATCCTTTTTTGAAAAATACTCTTTTGGAACAAGAAGGCAATGGTGTGAGATAACTCTGGAGAGGTGGGCAGGATCCAGCCCCTGCGGGACTTTATTGGCCACAGTGGAATTTTTCGGTTTTGTTTTTTTTAAAGATCAGTGGACCAGCAATCTGAAAGGAGGCCCAGAGCCTGCGTTGGATGGTAGATCGATACAGATCGCGTGTCAGCATTTTTAGGAATTCTGCACTTACTGGGAACTCCCTGACTTTACTTTTTTAACCAGGGATTGAATCCTGTTGTGATTATTTTGCAAGCCTACTGAATCTGAAGTTCCTGTGTGGTGTCCCAGAGGACGGGTCAAAGAGCCAGTGGGGTAGGCAAGCTGGAAATCAGAGGAGGGATCTGATTTAAAGGGATCAGGCATAAAGACATGCGGCGAGAATCATACAGGTCTCAGCAGCATTGAGGCCAGAGGCTGGGGAGATCGCCTCGCCTGGAAGTACAGACTCACCTGTGAGTGGGATTCCAGCCTCCCTCTCTCTCCCTCTTTCTCTGATGAATGCGACACTCCCTGTCTGGGTAGAGGAGGAAGTGCCCTAAAAGGAGGATGAGAAGGAACACCCAGAGGGAGAGTGAAGATGTGGAGAATGCTGACTGCAGCCAAGAGAGGAGAACGTTTCTAGCAGGAAGTTAGCACTGAGAGTACAGGGCCGGAGAATGGCCCAGAGGACTTGGGCAGGTGGGGCCACCTGAGAGAACAGTCACGGCCAGGTGAAGGGCTCAGGGGCAGATTAGAGTAGAATGAGGAGAAAACGGGAGGTGACAAAATGGATGGGGAAAATAGTCTGATATTTCAAGAGATGAAAGCTAGACTGGTCACACAAGAGAAGTAGGAATTTATAAAACAGAAAATACTAAATACTTGAGCTGTTTTACAGTTGATGAAAATGATCCAGTTAAAATATACAAGGAAGAAGGAGAAATAAAAATTGTAGAGTAAAGGCCTCTGAAAATCACTCCTCCATAAAAAAAAAAAAGGAAACTTGCAGAAATGATCAGAATAAGCTTTTGTAGAACTTCAGAAATGAACAAAAGGCTTCCAGCAATTCAGGGAAGGTTCCCCCCACCCCGAGAAAAACGGCTGAATCTTGGTAAGAACAATGAGCTTTGTGCAGTTCCAACTTTCCCTTGTCTCATCCCCTGCTCTCCAATTCCAGAGGGCTCTTGGAAAATAGCAGCCACATCCCAGCACATGCTGAAAGTCAGCGGACAAAGCAGAAGGCACGTGGAACTCTTCAAAGCCTCATTCTCAAAGAACTGCCATTCTTTGACATGGCAAGTGCTTCCCTAAAAATTCCCACTTCCAAAGCTCTCCGCATGTGATGTGATCTGGAACTCACCCCGTGGGAAAAGCCTTCTCTCTGGGGTGTTTGTTTAAAACAATTACTGGCAGTTCTTTTAAGTTTGTAGTTGCCTAAGGTGGGAGATAAGCATTTGTGTAAAAGACAGACTAACAAAAAAGCTCAAAAGGAAATCCTAAAACTTCTAAATTTTAACAATGAGAAAGCAAACCACTCAATTAAAAAGGGGTCAGAAGATTTGAACTGACGCTTCGCCAAACAAGAGGCACGGATGGCAGATGAGCATATGAAAATACGTTCAACATCGTATGTCATTAAGGAACTGAAAACAAAAACAGTGAGATGCCCTTGCACGTGTATGAGAATGATTAAAATCCAAAATAGAGACAACACCAAATGCTGGCGAGGATGCGGAGTGACAGGGACTCTCGTTTATTTTTCATGGGAATGAAAAATCACACAGCCACATTGGAAGTCAATTTGGCAGTTTCTTACAACGCTAAACATAGTTGTGCACACAACCCAGCATTTGTGCTCTTAGGTAGTTACCCAATTGATTTGAAAACTTATGTCCACACAAAAACACGCACACAGATGTTTATAGCAACTTTATTCATAATTGCCAAAAAGCGAAAGAAAGCAACTTTGTCCATCAGTAGGTAAATTGACAAAAATTGTATTGCTTCCATACAGCGGAGCATGGGCACAGCTCTGCACACATAAAAAGAAATAAGCTCTCAACGCAGTAAGAAGACGTGGAGGGATCTCAAATGCATGTTGTATAGGATATTCCACCCAAAAATAAGAGAATATAAATTCAAGTGCACATGGAATGTTCTCCAGTATAGGTCATATATTAGGCCATATAATGAGGCTAAAAATGTTAAAAAGAATTGAAATCATAAGAAGTATCTCCTTCAATCATCATGAATGAAATTGTAAATGTAAACACACTCCTAACTATCCAACAGGTCAAAGAAGTAGTCACAGTGAAATTATATAATACTTTGAAAGGAAAACACTACTTACCAAAACTTATAGGATGTAGCTAAAGTAGTGCTTAGAGAAAAATTATGGAAATAAATAATTAGCCTACATTAGAAAAGAACAAATTTCTCAAATCAGTAACCAAACATTACACCTTAAAAAAAATCTAGGAAAATAAGAGCAAACTATTAATAAACACAAACCAAACAAAAGGAAGGAAATAATAAAGACTAGAGGAAAATTAAATAAAATCATAATAAGAAATTATGGTGACTATAGTTAGCAATATGTTGTATTCTTGAAAAATGCTAAGAGATGGGTGTGGAGTGTTCTCACCACAAAAATGGTAACTTTGTGAGTAATGTACAGCTTGATTAGCTACATTTAGTCATCCCACAGTGTATATTACATATCCTTCAAAACATCATATGGTATGTAATAAATATATACAATTTCATCTTTCCATTTTAAAAATAAAAAATGATAAAAAGGAAAAAGGAAAAAAAGAGAATAATAACAAAATCAAAAGTGGTTCTTTGAAAAACAATAACAAATGTTAAGTGTCTAGCTAAACTATCCAAGAAAGAAAGAGAGAAGGTTCAACCTTACAGATACATTAACAAAAAAGATTATAAGGAAATATCATGAACCATCATATGCCAGTAAATTAGGTAATAGACGAAATTAACAAATTTCCAGAAAGACACAAACTATCAATACTGACTCAAGGAGAAACAGACATCTAAATAGATCTACAAGTGAAGGCATTAAGTCAGTAATCAACAAACTACCCACAAAGAAAGGTCCAGAATTCTCTGAATTCTACTAAGCATTTAAAGAATAATTAATAGAAATTCCTCTTCCAAAAATTCCTCTTCTAAACTCTTCCAAAAATATAGAAAAAAAATGGAAGAGGAAACACTTACCACTCATCCTACGAGGTCATTATTACACCAATACTAAACAGAAAAAAGCATCATACAAAGACTACAGAATGATATGTCTTATAAATATGGATGCAAAATTCCTTAATAACATATTGATATACTGAATTTAGCAACATTAAAATGTATTATACTCCATGACCAAGTGGTATTTATTCCAGGATGCAAGGTTTGGTTCAACATATGAAAATTAATCAATGTAATATGCTCGATCACACTGAATTTTTTGCAAAAATCACACATCATCACAATAAATGCAGAAAAAGTATTTGACAAAATTTAATACCCTTTCATAAAAAACATTCAACTAACTAGATTAAGAAGGGATCTGCCTCAACCTGATAGAGCATATCTATGAAAAAACCCCAACTAACATTATACTCACTGGTGATACACTGGATATTTCCCTCTAAGACCAGGAAAAAAACACAAGGATGCATGATCTCGCCACTGCTATTCAACATTGTACTGGACATTCTAGAGAGGAAATTAGGCAAGAAAATGAAAGAAGAGACATCCAGATTAGAAAAGAATAATTAAAACTATCCCTATTTGTAGATGACTTGATTTTGTATATAGAAAATCCCAAAGAGCCTATTAAAAACCTAACTAATAAACTAGTTTGGTAAGGTTTCAGGATGTAAGGTCAATGCACAAAAATCAGTTATAGTTTCATATACTTGCAATGAACAATGTAAAAATGAGATTAAGAAAATCATTCTATTTACAATAGCATTGACAACCTACAGAATGGAAGAAAATATTCGCAAGCTACATGTCTGATAAAGGGCTAGTAACCAGAATTTATAAAGAACTCAAGCAAATCTGCAAGAAAAAAAACCAAACTACCGTATTAAAATGTGGGCAAAAGACATGGACAGAAGCTTCTCAAAAGAAGAAAGACAAATGGCCAATAAATACAGAAAAAAAAAAAGCTCAATGTCACCAATTATCAGGGGAATGCAAATTAAAACCACAATGAGATATCACCTTACCCAAGTCAGAACGGCTTTTATTAAAAAGCCCCAAAACAATAGATGCCCGTGTGGATGCAGAGAGAATGGAATGCTTATACTCTGTTGGTGGGACTGCAAATTAGTACAAACTCTATGGAAAACAGTATGGAGATTCCTCAAAGAAAGAGATGTAGACTTATCATTAGATCCAACAATCCCACTACCGGGTATCTACCCAAAGGAAAATAAGTAATTTTATGGAAAGGATACCTGCACTTGAATGTTTTTTTGTAGCACAATTCACAATTGCAAAGATGTGGAATCAACCCAAGTGCCCATCAATTCATGAGAGGATTAATAAAATGTGGTATATGGATACATGGGGTAGTACTCGGCCATAAAAAAAGATGAATTAATACCTTTTGCAACAATCTGGATGGAACGGGAGACCATTTTCTTAAGTGAAGTATCTCAAGAATGGAAAAACAAGCACCACATGTACTCACTATTAATGGAACTAACTGATGAGCACATATGTGCACAGAAGGAAGTGAAACTCAGTGGGAATCAACTGTGGTGGGGAGAGGATAGGAAAAAAACCTACCTAATGGGTACTATGAACACTATTTGGGTGATGAGCACATCTATAGCCAGGACTTAAACATTGTAAAAGCGATCCATGTAACCTATTTGTACCCCTTTAATATTCTGAAATACAAAAAAAAAAAAAGTGAAAAGGCAATAAACAATATGGAAGAAAATATTTGCAAATAATGTATCTGACAAAAGACTTATATCCAGAATGTATAAAACACTTAAAAATCAAGAATGTGAAGGTAAATAACCCAATTAAAAATAATCAAAGTATCTAAATGCACATTTCTACAAAGAAGATATAAAAATGTCCAATACTGACATGAAAGGATACTTGACATCATTAGCAATCAAGGAAATGCTAATCAAAACCACAATGAGATACCACTTCACACTCACTAGGAGGACTATAATCAAGAATCGGATAATAACAAGTGTTGTTGAGGATGCAGAGAAATAGGAACCCTCATATACTGCTGGTGGAGTGCAGGCTCATGGAAAACATTCTGGAAGTTCCTCAAAAAATTAAACATAGAGTTACTTTATGACTCAGAAATCCCACTATACATGTATGTAAATACACACACACACACAACACACGAGAAATTAAACCATATTTCCACAGAAAAACTTGTACACAGATGTTTAACATGGCACTATTCTTAATAGCAAAAAGGTGAAAAGAGTTGAGTGTCCATTGACTAAAAAGTGGATAAACAAAATGTGGCATATCCATATAATAGAATATTATTTAGCAATAAAAAGGAATGAAGTACCCATACATCCCTAAACATGGATGAACCTTGAAAGCATTATGCTCAGTGAAAGAAGCCTGCCACAAAGGGTCACATTGTATTTGATCCATTCATGTGAAGCATTCAGAATAGGGAAATCTATAGACACATAAAACATAGTAGTCACTTAGGGATTTGGGGGTATGAAGGTTATGGGACTGATATCTAAAGGTTATGGGGTTTCTTTTCGAGGTGAGGAAATGTTCTAAATTGAGTATGGTGAAGATTGCGCTTATCTGTAAATATACTAAACACATTGAATGGAGCACTTTAAATGAGTGAATTCTATGGCAAGTGAGTTATATTGCAATAAAGCTGTTAATGCAAGAAGAAGCCAAAAATATGAATAGACTTATAAAAAGTAAAGAGGCTGAATTAGTGATAATGAAAAAAATCACAAAGAAAAGCTCAAGATTGGATGGCTTTACTGGTAATTCTCCCAAATGTTTAAAGAAGTATTGACTATACTGCACAAACATTTCCAAATATAGAGGACAGAGGAACCCTTCTCATGTCATTCTATGAGATCTGTATCATCCTGATTCTAAACCAGGCAAAGAAATCACAAGAAAGAAAACGGTAGATCAATATTGTACATGACCACACTCTCTCTCTCTCTCTCTCTCTCTCTCACACACACACACACACACACACACACACACACACACTAGAATGCTGAATCCAGGAACATATTAAAATATTATGTAATATGACTAAGCATGATTTATTCCAGGATAGAAGGTTGGTTCAACATGTGAAAATTTATCAATGTAATGCACCATTTGATAGAATAAAGAACAAAAATCACACTGTCATCTCAACAAATGTATAAAAGCATTTGGCAAAATCCAACACCCTTTCATGATAACAACATTCAACAAACTAGACATAGAAGAGAATTTTCTCAACATGATAAAGGACATTTATGGAAAACCCACAGCTAATATTGGTCTCCATGGTGAAAGACTGAAAACTTTTCCCCCTGAGATCATATATAATACAAAAATATCCACTCTCACCAGTTGTATTTGACATTGAATTAGAGTTTCTAGAGGGGGCAATTAGCCAAGAAAATGAAATCAAGGGCATCCAGATTGGAAAAGAAGAAGTAAAGTTATCTCTATTTGTAGATGACATGATCTTGTTACAGAAAATCTTAAGGAACACGCACACACACACACACACACACACAATTGGAACTAATAAATGACTTCAGCAATGTTGCAGGATATAAGATCAATATTAGAAATAGATGTATTTCTAAACACAATAAACAATTATAAAGTGAAATCAAGAAAATTCCATTTACAATAGCATCAAGAATAGTGAAATATTTAAGAATAAATTTAACAGAAGAAGTGCAAGAGTTATATCCTGAAAACTACCTAACAGTGTTGAAAGAATTTAAAGATCTAAATAAATGGATAAATATTCCCTGTTCATGGATTGGTAGAATTAATATTGTTCAGATAGAAATACTCCCCAAATTGATCTTCAGATCCAATGTAATCCCTGTCCAAATTTCAAATGCCAGTTTTACAAAAATTTAGAGGCTGATCCTAAAATTCACATGAAAAGTCAAGGGACCTAGAATAACCAAAACAATCTTGAAAAAGAAGAACAAAGTAGAAGGACTCAGACTTCCCAATTCTGAAACTTACTACAAAGCTATAGCAATTAAAACAGTGTGTATAAGGATTGACATACAGATCAGCAGAATAGAGCTGATAATCTGGAAGTACCCCATACATCTGTATTCAGCTGGTTTTGGACAAGAATAATCTTTTCAACCAATGATGCTGGGACAACTGGCTAGCCACATGCCAAAGAATGAAGTTGGACCATTAGCTCACAAACCATATATGAAAATTAACTCAAAATGGCTTAATGATCTTTATTATTTCTTTCCTTCTCATAATTTTGGGTTTTGTTTGCTCTGTTTTTCTAGTTCCTTGAGGTACATGGTTGTTCACTCGAAATATTTCTATATTTTTGATGTAGGCATTTATTGCTATGAATTTGCTTATTAATACTGCTTTGTCTCTGTCTCATAGGTTTTGGTGTGTTGTGTTTCTATTTTCATTTGTTTCAAGGGATTTTAAAATTTTATTCTTAATTTCTTCCTACATCCATAAGTCATTCAGGATCATGTTGTTCAGTTGCCTATTCTCACTCATATGTGAAAGCTAAAAAAGTTGATCTTATAGAAGTAAAAAGTAGAACAGAGGATACTAGAGACTGGGAAGGGGAGGGGGAAGGGAGGGATAGGGAGAGATTTGTTAAAGGATACAAACTACAGCTAGCTAGGAGAAATAAGTTCTAGTGTCCTATACCACTGAGGATGACTATAGTTAACAATAATATATTACACAATTTCAAAAACCTAGAAGGATATTGGGTGTTCCCAACACAAATCATAAATGTTTGAGATTATGGATATGCAAATTACCCTGGCCTGATCACTATACATTATATGTATGGAAAATCACTATTTACTCCACGAATATGTACAATTATTATTTGTCCATTAAAAAACAAAAACATTAAAAGATTAAAGTACTAAGATTAAAAAATAGCTCAATAAGTTTTACACAGCTAAAACTATAAAATTGTTAAAAACAATACATGTAAATTTTTGTGGACTTATATTACACAATGATCTCTTAGATATAACACTTAAACCATAAACAAGTAATGAAAAAATTGGTAAGTTGGACTTCATCAAATTTAAAACTTTTTGTGTCAAAAGACACTTTTAAGAAAGTGACAAGACAAGCCATATGGGGAGAAAATATGAATACTGTATCTGAGAAGAATCTAGTATCCAGAATATGTAAAAAAAAAAAAAAAATTATAGCTCAACAATAAAAAGACCAATAACCTACTAATAATTGGGCAAAATATCTAAATAGACATGTCTCCAAAGAAGATACACAAAGGACAAATAAACACATGAAAAGATGCGCAACATCATTAGTCATTTAGGAAATGCAAATCAACACCACTGTAAGATTCCATTTCACGCCCACTGGGTAGGCGTAAGAAACAAGTAATGGAAAATAACAAGTATTGGTGAGGACGTGCAGAAATTGGAAACTCATACGATGCTGATGGGATTGTAAAACGGTTCAGCCACTTTGAAAAACAGTCTGGCAGTTCCTCAAAAGGTTACATGCAGAGTTACTATATAACCTGGCAATGCCATTCCTCGGGATACACATGAGAGAAATGAAAACATACGCTCACAAAAAGCTTGCACAGGAATGTTCTTGGCAGTATTGTTTATAGTAGCCAAAAATAGAAACTATCCCATTGTTCCAAATGTCCTTCAGCAGAGGCACGGATGAATAAACGTGGGATATCTGTACCATTAAATGTTATTCCACCATAAATAAAAGCATAATGTCCGGCTACGTGCTGCACCATCGATGAATCTTGGAAACATGATGCTAAGTGAAAGAATCCAGACACAAAAGCCCAAATATTATATAATTCACTTTATAGGAAATGTCCAGAATAGGCAAAATATGTACAGGCAGAAAATAGATTATTTGTTGCCAGGGATCGTGCGGAGGCAGAGGATGGGAGTGACTACTAGCAGACACTGGTTTCTTTTAGGGGTGATGAGAATAGTCTATCCTAGATAGTGGTGGTGGCACAACCATGTGAATTTACTGAAAGCCACTGAATTGCACACTTTAACTGGTGATTTTGTAGTATGCAAATTATAACTCAATAAACATCAATCTAGAAAGAAAGAAAGAACGTCGTCAATGGCGTAAAGTTTCTGGGTGAGCAGGATGCGATGGCACCCACGGTAGAAAGTCCGGTACAGGACACACAGTCTGCCCTCCATGTCCGCGGGTTCCACATTCCCAGATGTGCAGGGCCGACTGGGAAACTTGAGCACCTGCAGATTTGGCATGCCAGGCTGGCCTGGACCCAGTCCCCCGCGGATACAGAGGGACAGATGTTCTCAGGGAAACATCTCAATTTTAGCAAATAGGGAGAAAGGAAGAATGAGGATGGATACTGTTACAGAAATGATTGGAAAGATAGCTTCTCCTCTAGTCTTTGAGCAGGAGAGGACGTTATCCTTGAAGAAGAGAGGACAAGAGGGGAATGCGTGGAAGTTTCCCTTCCCCGAAGAGAGGGGTGGAGAATGTTAGAAATAGCCACCGTGGAGATGGCACGTGAGCCGGCCAGGAGGCGGGGTGAGATAGCAATCGTGCTGGCCACTGTGAACTCACCGTGGTACCAGCCTTCTCTCCCATGTGACTTTGCACGACAAGGCTTGGCTTTCGGGGTGTTGTCTTAGAGATGGTTCAACTCATCAAGGATCCAGCTTATCCAGCCAGGTGAGATGATAAACGTGGGATCCAGCACATGGACCCTCGAACTGAGAATAAAGGAAAGAGAGAGAGGCGAGGGCTGTGAGGCTGGAGGGGACAGAGGGGCAGTAAGCAAACATGCTGGGCAGAGGGTGGCGGGGAGCTCAGAGGATTCATTTCAGAGCTGAAGCAGCTGCAGACACCAGCCCGAGGCTGCAAGAGAGAACCGGGAAGGCAAACAGAGCAAGGAGGACAGGAGGACAGGGCTGGAGCCTCAGGGCTTTGGAGGCATCTCCCAGGCGGGTGCCAAAGGCACCAGCTTTCTCCACCTGTTACTGTGTCTTCTCCCAGATCTGAGCATAGATCGTGGGTCACTCCTTTTCCTCATTCAAGATTTGGCATGAATATCACTTCCTCTGAGAGTAGGCTCCCTGGACTCGCCGCCTGTTCTCATTTGCTCTCAAAGCACCTGATTAATTTCATCCATGTTTTGCATTTAGGAATTATGTAGCTATTTCAGTCCCTCCCCCCTTGCCTGCCTGCCTGCCTTCCTTCCTTCCTCCCTCCCTTCCTATTGAGCACCCTTTATGTACCAGGCACACTTTTAAGCACTGGGAATAGACAATGTTTAAAATGTAGGACAGACAGACAGAATCCTTTCTTTCATGGAGCTTAGAATAGTAAAGAAGTTGTTAAATAAACACAATAAACAAGAAACAGTGTTTTAAGATGGAGAAAAACATTATAAAGGAAATAGAGCAGAGTAAGGTGTTTCAGTGAGTCAGCCCTACAGTGAAGGGGGAAAAAGTCATTTTAGGCAGAGGGAACAGCCAGTGCAAAGGCCCTGAGGTTAGAGTGACTTTGGTGCTGGGAGCCAGAGAAAGATCAGCATGGTGGTGGGGGAGATTGCTAGAGAGAGTAGACAGGCGAGGATAGAGAGGGAGGTTGGGAAAATGTGGGTTTTATTAGAAGTGCGGTATGGAGCTGTTGCGGGTTTTGAGCAGGAGATTTGAAAACGTCACCGTGCAGTGGTATGCTACTTTGTTTATGACGGTGGGCCACGGGGTAGCAGGGGCTGCATCGTGGTCTGTTCCAGATCCTGGCACACTCCTCGTTACTGGGGCGAACAAATGGACGGACTGTGGCCAGAGCTCAAAAAGCTGCCCCTCCACCATTAGCAAGCATGCTGAGGCTGGGCTTTGATGTGGGCTCTGGGGGTTTTCCTGACTGTTCAGTTTAGTTTTTGCATTTGCTGTGTTTGACATTCCTCTAAATTTGATACTCTTTGCTCCCTGTATTTTATGGCAAATTTCCTTACCTTGTGAATTCCGAGTCTTTCCATCTGGGAAAAAAGTGCATGTTTCTGATGCTCTGAAACAAAGTTTGCTAAGAAGTAAACAGATTATTTTTTCTGCTCATTATTTATTTGTCTTTTCAATATCGCATTTCTTTTATTGATTTTTATCGATGTTTCTTTCAGCATTTTAAATTAGAATCAGTCTGCATCACAGGCATCTTGGAGTTGGGATGCAGTATAAGTCGTTTGCAAAGAGTGAAGCTTGCCGGCTTGTACCTGCCCCAACATTTAGTCACACACACAAATTCTCAAAAAAGCTGAATGTGCTCCTCTAGCTGGCCAGGACAGTCCTCATGGCCTTGTCATTTCTTGACCTCAAAGTGACTGCATTCACCTTGTGATGCTAGAGTTACTGCATCTGTTAAATAATGCAATCACTTTTATTAATTCTCAATCCATCTATGTAGGTGAAAATATCATCTGAATGGCCATATGGTTGACTTTTTAATGAATGCAAAATACCTGCGTGTCATACGAGAGATTCTGCATGGGTGCACAAATTAGACATCGTGAATTTCTGTTAAATACCAAACCCTGATAAAATCCTGTCCTCGGAGACCATTACCATGTGGTTGTATATTTAAAAAAGGGAATGGTTCGCAGAGAAGGCGCAAAGCAGCAATGTATACTTAATGGCTTTTTCCAAGGAGTAAATTAAGCCCGGAACTGTCTCAGTATTAAACTTAGCAGAGCGGGTCCTGAGTATTAGAGAGAAATTTCAGAGAGAGAGAGAGTTCATTCTTTTACATTGACTCGATAGTAAAATAAAGTGAACTCTGACAATATGATTTAGCAAGGACTCTAAAACATAACATGTAGGAATGCCTGTGTATCAAAAGTTATTTTTCTGTCCTATTACCTTCAATGAATAGCTTAGATCACTGAATATACTCACTGAGCTATGGCTCAGTGCATTTTTGATAAAGAGAAAAAAAGTGCTGTAGGTTTTGGTGTAATTTTATTTATGACAACAATGCATGTTCCATGTCACATATATGCACATACATGTATCCAGGCATTGAATATACAAGTTAACACACATGCTCACGTGAACATTTTACCTGTAGGGATCCTATTGAGTTAGAATAGATTTGGTAATAAAAAAATTTATTGATTGATTTTGTAGATCTTAGAGAAATAGAAGTGTGCAAAATCCTTTAACGGGATTTCACTGAAGGGAGACGTGTTATCAAATTAGCACTCGAAAGCCTGGCTGCTGATGCACAAGGATGAGTCTGCCTCAAATACACGCCACTCTGTGGAAAACGTTCAAGTAATTTAGCTCATGGCCTTGGAACCACTAAATATGCCCCACTCCAAGGTCTCCAGCAGAGCTCAAACCAGCCCTGGCATTCAGAGTGAACGTGGGAGGTCGCAGCTAGCCCGGCCGAGTCTCCTCCTGTGCGGTGCTGTCCGTGGGTGCAGGGAAGCCCGTCCTGCCTTCTCCCAGGTGCCCCCAGCTGTCCCCTCGTGGCACCTCACCCGTCCCCGGGATCCCACGTTCTCTGCGTGGAACTGTGCCCGTGAAGTCTCTCCGTGGGGTCGTGCGGAAGCCCCCAGCAGGCTCTGCCTGGGTTTGGGATGACGCGCCTCGGCTAGACCGAAGCTTTGCCGATCCCGTCGTCACACAACAGCAAGGCGCTCCCAAATCCACCTCCCATCCACCTCGCCGGCCTTTTCTCAACCCACTCACAACGCAGTGCTTCTCCTCTTGCTGTGGCCTCTGTCTAGACGCCCACGCCGATATGAAAGAATCCAAACCTGGCCAACTTACCTCTAGCCCGCTGCCTTCTGAGGCCACACACATCCTTTCATTCCCCAAGTTTTTATTTATAGCCTCTCGGTGCAAGGCACTGCCCTGGTGCCAGGAATTGGTACTGCTCTGTAGGAGACCAACGAGGTCCCAGCACCAAGGGACCTTCCGTTCTCGCAGGGCAGACGGTACAGAGCGGTGCTGCGTTCCATGGTCAGGGCGAGCCACGTGCCTCGCAGGCTCGGAGGCCCTCGTTCCAGCTGCCTCGGTGCTTCTGCACAGCACGCACCACGCCGTGTGGGAAGGACCTTTGCACTAACGTGTGAGCTCTCAAGGATGGGGCATGCTGTTCTGATCTTTTTACTTCATAGCATGGTGTCTTCTAGGTGGTTTCTAGAGCATAAATCCAGTAATCCATTCCACAAATATTTACTGAGCTCTCGCCACGCGGCTTGCCTTGCTCTGGGCACTGCAGAGCAAGTGAGGACAAGAAGCCGGGGGCCCTGCCCTCCTGGAGGTGCCCAGATGCTCCCGGGCAGGGGAGGAGCCCAGGGAACAAGTAAGAGAGCTGGTGAGGACGGCGGCCCTGAGACAATGAACAGTGTGATGACTCCTGGACTTGAGTGAGCTTAGGAATCACCTGGGGTCACCCCAGCGTTTCTGACTCAGCAGGTCTGGCGTGGGGCCCGAGAATCTGCATGAAACACCCTCCAGGTGCCGCTGCTGTGGATACACAGGACACTCGAGAAGTGTCTGCACAGAGATCCGAGGCCACGGACACCTGGTCCAGGGACGCAAGCGTCCTGGGAGCCTGGGCGGGACGAGCGAGGAGGAAGGACGTGCAGGGCTGGGTTTGGAGTCAGCAGGGCCCGGCTCACACGGGCGCTAAGTGTGGTGAGGAGCTTTGAAGGTCAACCGAGAGCAAAGGGAAGTGTTGGGGGCGTTCCAAGCAGGAGAGTGACTTCCTCTGGTGAATTAATTTTCTAAGGCTGTTTTAACAAATTACCACCAATTTAGTGACTTAAAACAATACCCATTTATTCTCTAGTAGCTCTGAAGGTCAGAAGTCCACCATGGTCTCACCAGGCTGAAGTCAGGGTGTCAGCAGGACGGGGCTCCTTCCCGAGGCTCTGGGGGAGAATCTGCTTCCTGCCCTTCCCAGCTCCCAGAGGCCACCCACATCCCCCGGCCCCTTCCTCCATCTCCAAAGCCAGCAACGGTGGCCCGTCCTTCCATCATCCTGGCTTTTCCACTGTAGGGGTCCTTGTGGTCACTCTGGAACCACTTGGGCAGTCCAGGGTAAGCCCCCTATTGCAGAGCCAGCTGATTAGCAACCTTAATCCCATCTGCATCCTCAAAACCCCTTTGCCTTGGAACCTCGCGCGGTCACAGGTTCCAGCGAGCAGGACACAGACATCTTCGTGGGGACATTGATCTGCCCACTGCATCTGGTATATGTTCACATGAACAGGGCAGTTCTGTCCAGAGAGGGCGGGGGCAGGAGTGGCACTGGGGACACAGGTGACACGGATGTACTCTGGTGCAGGTATGATGAGGCACGGCCCACCTGGCGCAGGGCTGCGGCGGGAGCCCCTGGGTGTGGCTGCAGAGGCCTGGGGAGGGGAGCAGAGAGAGACGTGAGAACGCTGGCTTTGAGCAACAGAACTGGTCGGGACGCCGTTAGCCGAGGAGGAGGAGGACGAGGGTCAGAGAGAGTGGGGAGTGAGGCTGATGCTGTTGAACTGAGTTAGCCATTGCCCACGGGGCTTGAGATCAATATTGATTTTCTTTATTTTTTGAACGAGAGAGGAGAGCTAGGGCCGTAGGTGTCTTAAGGAATCTGTCCTTCTGTGGGTTGGTGCTTGCCGTCCTTACAGGGCAGAAGGAATCTGCGCCGATTCTGGAATGTTGCGTGAAGGAGGACAAGATGTTGGGAGGTCGTGCTTAACAGGCAGCGTGGACTTCCGGAGGGCACAGGTGGGCCTGGGCGTGCACCCAGCTAGGCGTGCACGGGTTGGGCTATCCCAGGACTTGGTTAGCGCCCCTGAGCCTCTCTTCCTTATCATCTGCAACACAGGCCTGAGAAACCGACTTTGCAGGGCTGTTGGAAAGATGGGACACGCTGTATGCACATCCCTAGCACTGCTCCTGGAGGGTTCGTTCCTGTCGTCTGTGGTCTGTGTTGAGTTACGAAGGGTTGAAAATCGTCTGTTCTTCCCCGAGTGCTTGGAGGCAATGACTCTCTCGGGCTGCTATTGAATTAGTGACCCAAGTAACAGGGCCCCAAGCAAAGGGCCTTCAGAGCAGCTGAGAATTGTGAAAATAAAAGTTTGTGTTTGTTTTTAATTTCAGCGTCCTTAAAAATACTCTATTATTCACCCTTCCGGATGGGCCAGCGAATGTTTAGAAAAGTTGTTCTACTTAAGTATTAGAGAATCTCTGTAGAAGTTAAGCAGCTCTCTCTGAGAGGCTGAAACATTAAAT
>RJWJ010027683.1:0-22014 GCA_004363605.1 Indri indri
TTCACCCCCAAACAATAACTGACATTAGCAAAAATAACAGCGCAAGTGATCACAAACTCAGGAATACGAAACTTGCTAAAAAAATAAAGATAAAAGACGTTTTAAAAAGTCTGAGCTGATTAAGACAGGGCACAAACAAGATTTTAAATGGACTAGCAAAGTCTGACGAGGCAGATTTTCATGGGGTTCTTCAAGGTCAGGAGGTTGATTGCTTCTTTTTCTTCTGATTTGAGGTTTTTGTCTGAGTTTTGTGTTGTTTTGTTTTGAATGCCTCCAATAGCTCCTTCCCACATCTTGATCATCCAAAAGGAAATCTGTAGTTTTCTCATCAGCCAAAAGCTACATTTAGCTACTTCAACACATAGTTAGAGCACCGAGAATTCTGTCTGGGAGAACTGAGCGGGGAGAAAAAGGTAAGGGCTCTGGTTTCATCTGCGTTCAATCAGTCCCAGTATTCCAGAAGGCACTTAAAGGAAGGAGATTTTTAAGCCTTACATACTTTAAAGAAATCCCTGAAGCTTTAAAGGTGTGTCAATGAGAACCTTCCCTGAATACATTTTCCAGCTTCTCTGTGGATCTAAAATTTCCCCCGCTGAAACTCTGAGGTGGGATCTACCACCTATAGACTTCCTGTTTCTGCCTGACCTGTGAAACACACAACTTGGGTTCTTACAGTAGAGGAAGCTGAGTTTTTCTTACTTGTTTTGGGCTGTTGACCGGTCACATCATGCATTTTTTGAAACTATAAACATCTTTGTGCAGAGACTTTCTACATCTTTTTTAAGCAAAGATTTAAGATTAGTATTATCTAGGGGCAAGTTCACCAAAGCCGCTTTCCACAGAAGATGTAGTGTATATTAACATATTAATAGATAATATTTCTTATGTAAATTTGTGCCAGGAAAATATTAACTCATGAATATTAAATAGTGAATATGGAAAGATAAAATTGGTGAGGATTTCCTCACAAAACCTTAACTTCCTCGATCATTTCAATGCGTTTAAACTGA
Organism: Indri indri; assembly: GCA_004363605.1. Taxonomy (NCBI): domain Eukaryota; kingdom Metazoa; phylum Chordata; class Mammalia; order Primates; family Indriidae; genus Indri; species Indri indri. The sequence continues at coordinate 1,011 of RJWJ010027683.1, forward strand.
AACAGCTTGAATTTAAATGAGTCCTATACTGTTCAAATACAGAGTAGTGTTAGTCCAAAGGTTTATTGTAAATTATTTGAGAGTCAGTGAATTTCCTCATAAAGACACTGATATAAATGGTACTTAAATGATGTGTACCGGTCCTCATTAGCACATTTGATTCCTGAGGCACTCAATTTGACACTAATTGTACTATTGCCATTGCAGTAAACCTCCATGTATACTCAAGAACCCTAGAACACATCACATACTTCAACATACCCCTCCTCACACATTCTCTTGTCCCACCTCCAGGACTGCACAGAGTGGGAGAAGAAAACTAATGTTCATTTAGCAACTACTAATTGCCAAAATGGGGTAGTATGTTAAGTCCTACTTAATTTCCTATTGACAAGACATTTGAAAATTCAGTCGTCGGAAGTCTGATAGGGCCTATAATTATGTAACCATATGTTAATGTTGGAATCTTTCCAGTTATTACAGACCAAGAGCATTCCTCAATGCACCAGGGGTTAACGGGGGTTAACGCTTGTCATACAGAGACGAATAAGACAGTGTTTCTATTTTCAGTGGAGCCTGTAGAAGAATGCACAAGCAGACACCTACACAGGTAAGCGCTCTTATAGAAACACTGCATTCATCCTTTACTTTCGTAAGCATCATGGGTCTACTAAGATTGACCAAAACATTTGCAGTCAGATACAGCTGTGCAAAACAGTTTTGCTAAGTATTCATCCCAGGAGTTGAACATATTACGAAACCTAACTTCCACAGTTGTCATGACGTTTCATGGGAGAACATATGGGAAGAACTACTTGCTGTGTCCTGTGTGAAACAAGAACTTTAAAAAATACTGGCTTTCTTCCCTTTCCTCCTTGATATCACACGTCATATGTAGAATTCTAAAACATTTTTTTAAAAGATGAAACTCCATATTTCTGAACCACAGAGGAAAATGTCCAAAGCTTGGGACGTAATTGCTACTCCGTTGGGCAGCCTACACAGTAATTGTATCTTACTGGTATTTTACTTTTTCCACTGTAAACAGTTTTTCATAAGCAAAGAACTGTGAGAATACACATTATCTGTACAAGATGGATCTTTTATTATCACTTAACATGGACCACAACTTGCTTCACAGTTGAATCCTACTTATATTTGCAAACACTGTGTTGCTACAAAAGGACATATTTCTAAGCTAATCCAATGCCATCATTTAAAAGTAACCTTCTGTTATTGTTCCCGTCTTTTCTTGTTTAGTAGGTCTCCCTTTGTTTAGAGTGACCTGGCAAAGTATGGTTAATGTGAACTTTCAGCAAATGTTGAAGGCTCAGTTGAGGGAGGGAAAACTGAGATCTATGAACATTTGAGGAAATGCCAGGGGCTTGTTCAGAACTTGCTTATTAAACCTCAGATCTAGCTAGAAACAAGTTTTTTCCTTTTAGGTGAATAAGAAATGATCTCTAAGGTGCCTTCCAGCTCTAAATTTCTATGATTTAAAGCAAATGGGGTTTCCTTAAGAGAGCAGGTTTTTTTAATGATATGAGAAACGGATCTGAACCCTTAAGCTCTTCTTTAGAAATTCATTTCAAGGGACTGATTTATGCTTTCAGTATTCATCAAAGCTCAAGCCTGTTTTTACTCTGTGGAGGTCAGCTTCTTTAAAGGAATGTGCCTTTGTGTAATGCGCAAGGCCAAATCAGCATGCATTTTTAAACTAGATTCACAATATTAGGGTAAAGTCCATAGGAAATATTTCAAGCTGATCAAATGTTGCCTAACCTCTTCATTCCAGCCTGGAGCAAGGAAAGAAATAAAATGTTCTAAGAATTTTCATTGTCATTTTAATTAAAATTCTTATTTGTCCTCTGTCTGAATTCTTAATCTAGGCTCATCTTAAATTCTTTCCAACACAGATCCTTGAGCTGTTTTGGATAACCCGGTATGCAAAAATTACCATTCGAGTTTAGACGGTCTTCTCCAAGCAGCTTAGTTTAAAGGAAGAAACCAAGCTCGGAGAGAAAAATAATAGCTACATGCCGGGCATTGATCTAAGGGCTTTACATAAACTCATTTAATCTTCATAATTGCCCTGTAAGGTAGGGCCAATGAATATCACCAAGTTACAGTTGGAGAAAATTGAGGCATAGTAAGTCTCCTAAGGTTACAGAGATATTAAGTGACAGAGGCAGGTTATAAACCCAGGGGCCGAACACTGCCTTAGAAGGGCTTTGTTGTGAGACAAATTTACCCTGGACTGATCCCCACAGATTCTGATTCATTTACAGTGGGATATGATGGGATGGGGCTAGAGGCAGTGGTCTGCAAGAGCCGATTATAAGATTTTCAGAAATTCTGACAGCCAGTTAATTTCCACAATTTCTTTTTGGTAGCTTGAAATCTTCCTTAATGGTAGTATTCATGAGTAATCAACAATTGCTACAAACTAGACCCTGTGCCTTACCCTTACCCCCAGGGAGCTGGTGGTTAAAAATTTAGCAGCACACCACCAAAGAGAGACCAGTTATCTGTGTTTTTAAAACTACTGGTGATTCTGACATGCAGGTGGGGTTGATAATTATTCCTGATAGACTGTTCACTCTGGTTTCTTCGAGGAATGCCATCAGAAGAGAGAAAAGTGGGCAATTCACTTTTTACTAAGTAATACGTTGGATATGAGCACGCACTTATTTTACAAAATAGCATACCAAATTTAAAGAAACCAATAAAGAGATATTTTTGGTAAGGTTGCCTGTCTTTTATTTATGGATATAGAAATAGCAGTTGATGTCATTCTTTGGGCTTGACAATGGGGTATATACTGTAGATAATGAAGGAAGGTTCTTAACTGCACTCTATAGGGAAAAGTTAGCTGCAAAGAGTCAGAGTCTTCTTTTTTTTCTATTTCAGCATATTATGGGGGTATAAATGTTTAGGTTACATATATTGCCTTTGTTTTTTCTGCATCTATTGAGAGGATCACATGGTCTTTGTTTTTACTTCTATTTATGTGGTGAATTACATTAATAGATTTGCATATGTCGAACCATCCCTGCATCTCTGGGATGAAGCCCACTTGGTCATGATGGATTATTTTTTGATAAGCACCTGAATTCGGTTTGCTAGGATTTTGTTGATAATTTTTGCATCTATATTCATGAGAGATATTGATCCCAGCAGAATAAAAGAAATAACAAAGATCAGAGCAGAACTAAATGAAATTGATAACAAAAAACTATACAGAAGATTAATAAAACAAAAAGTTGGTTCTTTGAAAAAATAAACAAAATTGACATGCCTCATGCTAGATTAACCAGAATCAGAAAGGAAAGGACTCTAGTAAGCTCAATCAGGAATGAAAAACTGGAAATTACAACTGATACCACGAGAATACACAATATCATCTATGAATACTATAAAAACCTGTATGCACATAAACTTGACAACGTGGAGGAAATGGACAATTTCTTGGATACACACAGCCTCCCTAGGGTCAGTCAGGAAGAAATAGAATCCCTTAACAGACCAATATCAAGTACCAAAATTGAAGCAGCAGTAAAAACCTTCCTAAAAAAAATGTTCTAGACAAGATAGTTTCACACCTGAATTTCACCAGACCTACAAAAAAGAACTGGTGCCTATCCTGCAGAAATTATTCCACAACATTGAGAAGAAATCCTCCCCAACACATTTTATGAAGCCAACATCAGTCACCCTGATACCAAAACCAGGAATGATGCAACAAGTCAAGAGTCTTGAACAGCCAAGAGTATCAGAGTAGATTCTCAGCCGGCAGAGAATAGTTTCAGGAAGACTTTGGATGGCTCTGGTAGAGGGTGAAGATTGAAGAAACTAACAGAGAAGACTGACATCAAATAACTGGAGTCCATTTGGTCCTAATGCCTGGGCTTCAGAGTCCAAACCTCAGAAGATTGTCAAGAACCAGGGGAAACTGATCATGGAGGAATTGGGGTCCTAGGCAGGATTCCCTGATGTAAACACAACATGGACAAGTACAACTGAGGCCCATTTCTCAAAACTAAAAGATGAAAGCCCAGTTAATTATGTCAAGGTTAAGGAGGACCCAGCAGCATAGTTGGCCAGACTATGAGCCTCTACCTTAGCTTGCTAAATGCCCAGGGCCTTGGCCATGTCTCTACTATGTACACAGGAGCAAAGATGATATGGCTGCCAGAACTGAAATTCTAAGGGGGTAATGGGCCAAAGTTTGTTACATGCAACGTCACTTCAGCAATGGTGACACTCTATGTGAATTGCAGTTTTTCTTGCTATACAACTACAGTTACATAGTCCAAATAAAATAAAATAAAATAAAATCAGATGTCATTACAATCAATCCAAATAATGAGGCCACACTGTCCCCATTACACTCTCACTTTTATGTGACACGAATTCCTTATTTTGGTCCAGCTTCATGATTTTTAGCAGAAACCAACTAGTTTAGTAAAAGTGAATAAATTAATAAGGAGAAAAAAATATCAACAGAACAGAATGAATGTGAAACATAGGGATGTATATCAGATAAAAGCTAAAACATAGAGGAAAGGTGTAGATCCATTATGTTCATATAATGATTAAGTTGTACTTAAAGTTTCATTCAGTACAAGAGAGGAAACTTTAGAGAATGAAAAGCAGTTCCTAATGTTGACCATTAAGAAATATGTGGATAGACCAAAAAAGAAAACAAACAAACCAACAAAAACTCCATCAAACTGTACTGTTGAAGTGTTCTCAGTAACTTATCAAATGCTTCCTTTGACAACATTATTATCCTTTCTATCTGACCCATTTGCTTGAAGGTAATAATAAGTGCAAAATAAGAAGTAGTGAGTTCCTTGAGGATAGAAACTCCATTAGTGCCCACCAGGTAGTAGATATTCAGTGAATATTTATTGACTTGAAAGAATGATATGTGATGATCTGTATATTGCAAATCACTGAGGCAGACCTTATATTGCCAGGATAGATACTTAAAAAGGAATTTGGGCGGCCTATCAGGGTGTTCTTGATGAAGCCTTTTTTGTCACGTAACTGGAATAAAATAGGAATCTTTCAATAGGTCACCTGTAGTAGAATGATATGTGCTACAGCCATTTACAGAATGGCTGTATACCATCTAAGAATTACTGTATACCACATGTGAGAGTATATGGACTCATTTCCTTATTAATCTCTCTATTGACATATTTACCTAAAATCCATTTTTATAAACATTTATTATTTATGCTAGATCAGTTTAACTTCTCCTGAGATTTTTTCTCTATTCTTTTAGTATTATTTTTTTATTTTGATAAATACTTCAAAAATATCTTTGGTCAACTTGGAGACACATTTGTTTTAAATTCTTATTTCTAAAAAAAAGTTCAACAAAGTAAAGCATTCCATACATGCTAGTGTATTTTCAGCCTCTTTGACATTTGTTTTTCATCCTTTCAAAGGAATTATTTTCTATTTTGCTCATACTCAGGATTTTTTTTGTCCAATCTAAGACAATTTTCATTTTATTTGAAATGTTGGCTAAGTATTCAGTTCCGTTGTTTGCCAAGAGGCTCAACCTTGGAGACTTTGAAGTTACATATCCAGAGAGACATGAATCATTCTTTTTTGCCTAATAATCTGTGATTAGTTGGCAGGTAAACTCTACTTAAAATAGATGCTTTGACACAAAGTTCAAGTTGTTAGACTGTGAGACAAAGACTGGGAAGAAGCAGCATCCAGGGGTTTCTGCCCCAGGCTCTTCATTCACTTGGGGCTCTACCCCAGAGAGGGGGGTCTTCAATCCTACAGGAAGCCAGAGCCAATTCACATATCTTTTAAGAACTTCCTATAGCTGCTGTCACAAATTACCACATATTTGGTGACCTAAAAGAACAGATATTTATTCTGTCATGATTCTGGAATCCAGAAGTCTGAAATATCTTCACTAGGCCAAACCAAATTTCGGCAGTACCATGCTGTAGAGGAAAATTCATTTTCTTGCCTTTTCCAACTTCTAGAGCTATGTTCCTTGCATCCTAGCTCCACCTTTTATCTTCAAAGCCAGCGTTGTAGAATCCTGCTTCAGTGGTCACATTGCCTTCTTTGTCCATATAAAACTTCCTCTGCTTCCCTATTGTAAGGACACCTGTGATTACATTTAAGGTCCATCCAGATAATCCCATCTCAAAATCCTTAACTGAATAACATCTAAAAAGACTCTCATGTCACATAAAGTAACATTCACAGGTTCAAGAGATTAGAATCTAGATATCTTGGGAGCCATTGTTCAACCTAGCACAGTGTATTATCTTTCCATTTTTAAGCTAGTTTTACTAAACATATATTTATGTGTTTTTTTAAATTTCTATACCTTTGAACCTCAATAATAGAGCTTTCTATTATCCTTATGTATTGTTTTTCATTCATTTATTCTTTTCACTAAAATTTGAGTGCCTACATTGTGCCAAAGAAATAATCAGAAGGTGACTCAGATCTGACACTGATTTTAAGAGTATTAGAAAATTTAAAGTGACTATAATTACTGTATGAAGGGATCCATAGAAAAAGTATACAACATGCAAGAACAGATAGTTAAAGTAAGCAGAGAGATGGAAACTCTAGAATCAAAAGGAAATAGTAACAAATCAAATAAAAAACAAAAATGGAAATAAATAATGCCATTGAAGGTTCATCAGTAGACTGGACAGAGCTAAAGAAAAAAATCAGTGAGCTCGAAGATAGATGAACAGAAACTTCTCAAACTAAAAACAAAGAAAAAAGAATTTAAAAAAATAGAACATCAAAGAACTGTAAGAAAATATGAAAAGATCTAAATGCATATAATTGGAATACCAGAAGGAAAAGAGAGAAAGAATGAGGCAAGGGAAATGAAATGTTTTTAAAAAATTAATTGTGAGGCCATTAGGCTAAGATGGCTCCAGCACTTTCAGTTCCTACTGAAGCCCAACTCAGTGTAAACAGTGAAATAAAACTTAACCTTAAGTTCAAGATTGAGATCAGAAACCTCCAGCTGACCTCTAACTAGAGATTTTACCAATCAGAAACCACCAACTAGCCTCCAACTAGGGACTTGCCACTTTAACCAATCAAATGCTTTTGTCTTGCTTCTATGAACACTTTATAAAGGTTTTTTTTCCCTTAAGTCCGCTCAGTGAATCCCTAAACCACTTGTACTGCCCAATTCATGAATTGTTGAGTGCTCACATAAACTCTTTAAAATTTTGATGTGCCTAAGTTTATCTTTTAGCAGACATAAAAATGGCCAATAACTTTTCAAAATTAATGACAGACATCAAACCACAGATCCAGGAAGCTCAGAAAACACCAAGCAGGATAAATACCAAAAATCCAAAAAAACAAATAAAACTTATACTTAAGCATATCATATTCAAACTGCAGAAAACCAAAGACAAAGAAAATCTTTACTAAGCCAGAAGAGGAGAAAAACACTTTACCTTTAGACAAACAAGGATAAGAATTACAGGACACTTCTTCTAAAAATCAGGTAAGCAAGAAAATAGAGTGAAATAAGTGCAAAAACCCTACCAACCTATAATTCTATGTACAGTAAAATTATCCTTAAAATGTGAGAAAGGAAATGAGTTTATTAAATAAGCCAAAACATGGAACTCATCACCAGCAGAACTGCCCTGCAAGAGATGTTTCACAAAACTTCTTCAGGCAGAAGGAAAAGGATATAGGTCAGAAACTTGGGTCTATTAATACATTGAGAAAGGAAGAGCAACAGAGAAGGAGTAAATGAAGGTAAAATGCTCACTTTTGTGTGTCAACTTTGCTAGGCTACAGTTTACAGTTATTTAACCAAACACTAACTGATCCAGGTGTTGCTGTGAAGGTATTTGGTAGATGTGATCAAAGTCCATAATCAGTTGACTTTAAGTAAGGGAGATTATCCCAGATAATTTATGGGCTTAATTCCATCAGTCAAAAGTTTTTTAAGAGCAGAGCTAAGGTATTCCTAAAAAGAAATTCCACCTGTGGACAGCAGCTCCATCTTCAACTTTAGCAGCCAGAGAACCAGCATGCCCTTTCCAACAGCTTGCCCTACAGATTTGAACTTGTCTAGCTAGCCCTCAAAATTGCATAAACCAATTCCTTAGAATAAATTTTAATACATATCCCCTACTGTTGTTTCTTTGGTTGAAGAAACTTTGTACCCAATGGTACAAAGTTCAAATAATTTTTTAAATTCTTCTTACTGTTAGTTAATATAAAAAATAACTATTAAACAACATAGTAATAATGTATTGAGTAATTATAGCATATAGATAAGTGAAATAAATGACAGCAATGTCACAAGGGCAGGGAGGGAAGAATTGTCTATACTCTGTCATAAGTCACCTGCACTACATGTGATGTAATATAGGCTTATTTGAAAGTAGACTTAAGATTACTTAAAAATGTATATTGCAAACTCTAGGACAACCATGAAAAATTTTTTTAGAGAAAGTATAATTGATACATTAAGAAAAGAGATAAAATGGAACCATATAAAGTGTTTGATTGAAGAGGGAGGAAAGAAACAAGAACAAATTCAAGGATAGAAAACAGTTATAAATACAATGGATATTAATCCAAGTGTATCGGAGGGTGTCGTATATGTGAAGCATGGGAGATTTTCAGCATAGTGAATCAATTCTTTATGGTACTGACTGGTGGATACATAACAATACATTTGTCAAAACCCACAGAACTTTATAACATAGAGGAAACATTAATGTATCATTTTTTTAAAAAAAAAATTAGGAGGTCAGGAAATTCCAGGAGGGAATGTAGTATGTAACGAAAAGATCTAATTGTATTATAAATACATGAAACAACTTCATTGAGGTTGAATGGGAGAAAACATCTTAATCTAAGTAACACTGGAAATGAGTAAAGTCTGTAAAACTAAAGGCAAAAATACTTGTAGATAAGGATTACACTCTGGTTGAGAAAGTTAATTCCCATGGAAGTACTGGTTAACAATTCTGAAACCACTGTACATGTAAAATGAAGGTAACCATTAAATAAATGGATGGTGAAAGGCTGGAGCCAGGTTTCCCACTGTTGGAGTGGAGGTTACAGACAAGCAAGAGAAAGAGGCTAGAATGTTCCATGTAGTAATGGATTATAGTGGGAGACATCAGTATGAACTCATGCTTAGTTTAATATAGATATAGATGTATATATGTAGAAATATTTACAGATGTGTATATATGCACATAACGGTGTATACGCATACATTTCTTTGCTTAGCTGAGAGGGCCAAAAAGCAACAACAGCCCATTAGCAAAAAGCACACCTTGTGCCCAGATCTTGGCTTCTAATACCATTCTCCAATGAAAAAAACTAGGATTCCTTGGAGAAATTGCCAATTTTAGGATTAGAGTAGGGAATAAACAGGAAGAGCCTGGAGTATCTAGTAGCTTCAGAAAGTAAAGAAGTCTCAAAAAAAAAAAAAAAAGTAAAATCATAATGACAGTGCATGTCAGGGTATGTTAAAATGTTAAAGGGACACTATACCCATCTGAAGGAGTTCATTTCAGGATGGCCAAAGCTGGAACAATTTGAGCAACAAAATAAAGTAGTATTGTATTATAATCCAGAGTATAAAATAAATATCTATGAGTCCTTATTGTATAAGTAAATTATTGTAAAAATCTATAAATAAAAAGGGGAGAAAAGACAAACTCCACTGCAGAATTCCAAATAAATTGAATAGTATTCTCTATATAGAGAATTCAACTCTATATAGTTAATAACAATGTATTGTATTCTTAAAAAATCTCTGTGAGTAAATTTCAAGTGTTCTCACCACAAAAAAATAAGTATGTGATGTAATGCAGATGATAATTAGCTCTATTGAGGCATTCCACAATGTATATATATTTTAAAACACATTGTGCATGACAAACATATATAATGACATAAGTAAATAAATTCTAAACCTTTTAATTAACACAAAAACTTCCAAATTTATGTAGACATACAGTCCTCAAGGAGGTGGAGAACAACTTAAGTGTGGGCGGGCTGCACAAAGTGACTTCCTGGTAAAGAGGATAATATGGAAAGGAGGAAAAATAGTAACTTTACAGTGGAGAAACCTGGCAAAAACTGTGGCATTCCACACTATGTCATATTAGTGTTCACCAAGCCTAATATAAACAGGAATAAATCATGGACACTACTGATACAATGTGATGAGAATGGCACTTTTCCTGTGTGGCATCCCTTCCCAAAACTCACAACCTCAGTTTATTCGTAAGTAAAATATCAGCCAAATTGAAATTAAGGGACGTTCTTTTTTTTATTATTTTTTTAAATTCAGTATATTACAGGGGTACAAATATTTTGGTTACATGAAATGCATTTGCCTCGCTCAAGCCAGGGCCACAGGCGTGTCCTTCCTCCATACGGTGCCAGTCTACAAAATACCCGAACAGTACTCTTTAAAACTGTCATCAAAAATAAGGAAAGTCTGAGAAACTGTCATGTCCAAGAGCAGCATAAGGAGAGACACAGCAACTAAATGTAATTTGGTATCCTGGATGGGACTCTGGAACAGAAATAGGACATTAGGTAAAAACTAAAGAAATATGAAGTATGGACTTTAGTAAAAAAAAATATGTAAATTATATATGAGTGTATATATGTGCTTTTATATAATTAGAATCTTAATTTTAATGTCTAACTGTGAGTGTAATTGAGCATAATTTCACATGTTGCATTCTTTTTTATAAGGATAGAATTTTTTAAAAAATTGGTTGTCATAGGAAGGAACGAAGGAGGAGAGGGAGGGAGGAGACACAGGAATAGGGAATGCTGAAGCAGGCAGTGAATTTCCCATTTTAACATTTTTAATTCCTTTTATTTATGTTATTCCTAATTTTGATTTTAAATTCTATTACAGTCTAGTTTTTAAAGCTTTTATTTTCTTTTACTTGTATTCTTAATCTTTATAATTCTAATTTATGTTAAAAATATGTGTTAATTTGCAATCACTTCATTTTTTAAATTACTGTATTTACAATTTTCTCTTCTTTTATATAAATTTAATGTATTGACTTGTATGTATGAAAAAGCATGTTCTGGCTGCACTAAGAAAGCCAGCATCACAAACATGAAAGGTGGGTAAACTACTTTACAGCCTGCATTGTTATCTATGGCTGCATAAAAAGCACCCCAAAATTCAGTGGCTGAAAACAACAATAGTCATTTATTATCTCTCACGATTTCAGTGAGTCAGGAATTCATACAGGGTGCCACAAGGCAGCTTGTCTGTATCCTATTATGTCTGGGCCTCTGCTGGAAGACTTAAAGGCTGGCCCCTGGGATCATCTAAGGACTTATTCACTAATGGTTTGTTGAGATCCTCTGAGTCTGGCTGTCAGCTGAGACTGAGCTAGGACTATTGGTGGGTGTGCACATGCACGCACACACACACACACACACATACACGCACACATACACACACACACACACACACAGCCTCACCATGTGGCCTGGACTTCCATACAACGTGATGGCTGAGTTCTAAAAGTAAGGAAGCTGAGAGAGTGGGGGAAAAAAAAATTGAGGTGGACTCCACACTCCCTAATTATAACCTAAACTCGAAGGGCGCACAGCATCACTTCTGTCCCATTCTATTGGTCAAGGCCCTTGCAAACGCTTATCCAGTTTTAATGGGGAGAAAACATTGTCAATGTTATACTCTATGAAGAGCATATGGGATAGGATACATATTGTTGAAGTCATACTTAGAAAATACAATTTGCCAGATTGCCAGATGCATCTAAAATAGTCCCTCAAGTTCCCCCTAAATAAACTTCATGCCTTCCAAGTTTCGCTATAAAAATAGACAGACAAATAAGCAGACTTGACCTGGTTAACTCAGAATGATTTGGGACAATACTTTTCTCTGCCCTCCATTTGGTTCACTAAAGGTTATTTCTCCCAGAGATAGTCAATCACTTCACATGTTTTACAAATACGTTAGAGTGCCTGCCATGTCCCAGTCACTGTGTTAGGGTCTGGAGAAATAATAGTAATACTAATAATTCCCTGCCCTAATGAGTTACAGTGTTGTGGACAACACAGAAAGCAGAAAATTAAAACTCAGTGTGTTTTGTGTAACAACGGTAAATACGGGGTGCCATGAAATCACTTGGAATAGGCACATGGCCTAGGCCTGGGAATGGGAACAACTTCCCAAGGGAAGCGGCATATTAATTAGAAAGCATGAATACATGGGATTTATCAAGGAAATAAGTATCCATGATGAAGGATGGGGAGAGCACAAAATTATTCAGACAGAGGGCAGAGCAGGTTCACAATTCCAGAATCCAGAGAAAGTATGGTATAGTCATAGAAGAGTGACTGGTTCATTATGGCTAGAATGTTCATTTTGAAAAGAGGCATGGAAATTGTTGAGGCTAAAATGTTAAACAAGAGCTAGATCAAGAAACATGTTGTAAGTCATGGTAAGACGATTGGATGGACTCCATCAATGAAACTTTGTAATCCTAAATTTCTCTGCCCAGAGCTTCAAATGTCCCGTGCAAAGCAGCTGGGGGTATGTTCTCCAGCTGAGAGCCTCCTTCAGGTCTGCCGTACCCTCCATGAGAGAGTGAATTTTGTCAGATTTATGCGCTAGCATACCAAGCACATAAGGCTGCAATAAATATTCATTGAATGAGTAAACTTCTTTTTCCTTATCTTTGTCCTATGGCTTCATACTTGGATTTCCCCTTCTGAGTGCTGACTTTGGATGAAAATGCCACTGGACAGCCTTGCTAGTTTCCAGCATGGATTTTGTCTTTTGGCTCAGGCTCAGCTCCATAAACTGTGGTCTGGACAAAACCAGCTGTTTGAGGTTTTCCTGCTCCAACCCAGGCCATTAACCAAAGCTACTGCTCCTCTGAAAGCTCTAGGAAGCAAGTAAAGAGAGAACAGAGCATCTGAAAATTCATGATCTCCAACATCTTCAACCAAGATTTGACAGAAGTCATGGCAGTAGACCCTAGAGTTGATTATATTGAAAAAATGATATGGTTCACACAAATACCATTGGCCTACCTTTATAAGGAACCAAGAGGTGCTGAGCCTCCCACTGCATGCAAAATGATATAACAGAAGGGCTATAGTCACAAAGCTGGGCTTATTGCATCAGATTCTATCTAAACTACAAGGTCTGTCCAGAAAATATCCAGCCATTGTTAGTATAACAAGAACAGTTAGTGGGACATCAATGTAACCTGGCAGCCAAGGCGAGTGGACTAGAATGCACATGCATGAACAATGATGATGTCACCGTACAAGTCAGTAGGGCACTGGACACCATAGAGTGACCATGTGTACTGTGTGACCGTGATATTCAAAATGACTGAGAGAATAGAGCGATGACTCTGCATCAAATTTTGCATTAAGCTTCAACATTCCTCCGTGGAAACTATTCGGATGATTCAGAAGGCTTCCAGGGATGATGCAGTGAGTGCAGCGCAAATAAAAGTGTGGCACAATTGCTTCAAAGATGGTCGAGAACCTGTCGAAAGTGATCCACATTCTGGAAGGCCTGCAACAAGCCGAACACCTGAGAATGTTGAATGTGTACGGGTTAGGTTAAGAGACACTGGGAGAATTGTGTGAGGTCCCAAGGTGCCTACTTTGAAGGAAACTGAGGCATCATTGTCCTATGTACAGTGTTTCTTGTATCTTGTATCATCTTCAATAAATGTCTCTATTTTTCCTATTACATGGCTAAACACTTTCCAGGCAGACCTCATATATATACAGTGGAATAATTTTTTCAGCCTTAAAAAAGAAAGAAATCTTGCCATTTGCAACAACATGGATGGACCTGGGAGATGTTATGCTAAGTGAAACAAGCCAGAGAAAGACAAACACTGCATGATTTCACTTACATGTAGAATTTTAAAAAGTCAAACTCACAGTCACAAAGAATAGAAGGGGACCAGGGGTTGGGGATGGTACGGGAGGCGAGAATGAGAGATGTTGGTCAAAGGGTACAAACTTGCAGTTATAAGATGAATAAATTTTGGAAACCTAATGTATAGCATGGGTAACTATGATTAATAATAATGTATACTTGAAATTTTCTGAGAGTGGATCTAAATATTCTTACCACACACACAAAAAATGTAACAATGTGAGATGATGGATATGTTAATTAACTTGATTATGACAATCATTTTACAATGTATAAGTATGTCAAAACATTACATTGTACACCTTGAATATGTACAATTTTCATCTGTAAATTATACCTCAAAAATGAGAAAAAAAATTTAAAAATAATCTTCTATAGTTGGGTTCATCTATCCATCTCCTTTATTGGTAATATTAAAGAAAATATTCTGAATACCCCATTGACTACCATCCAGCTCTCTTTTCTTGCCTCATTCGTTAAACTGCTAGAATTTGGATTCTGTGACAGCAGGAAATTTCAAACTTAGAGTTTACTTGGGCAGCTTGCACTAGCAATTCAAAGAGGTCATAGAAATAAGGATCTTCACTATATTGGCAAGTCCAGTGATGTTTAATATTATACGCTTGCAGCACACCTAGATTTTAGAACATCTCATACATTGAGATTTGAGATCATTTTCTCCTTAGTCAAATGGGGCAAATAAATTGAAGAAGGTAGATGTATGTTGGGAACCCCGTCTCTTTCAACCTCAAAGAGATTGTCATAGATATTTCATCCTTCTAAGAGAAGATTACTTCTATTCTTTTCTTTCCTTCTGCCAAAGAAAACTTGAGCATCTGGCTGAATTTTGATGACTTGAGTCTGGTCATTAGAACTGACAAAGGGAAAAAATTTAAGAAATTATTTATGTTAAGAATATAGTAAATCACATTGTGGAAGCTAAGATCCTAATGTTTACCTGAGTAATTCCTAAAAGGAAGGGTTGATGATAGAGGGATATATTTTTTGAACAAGAAACCTTTCAAATTATACCAATATTAATTTCTGAATTGTAGAGGGTCAAGTATGACTTCTCCAACACCTCCCAGCCTTTAAACAAGCCCCTTTCCATGCTCCCATAGCATCCTGCACATGTCCCACCAAAGTTCATGCTAAATATTATGTATTTCTATTTGTATGTTGATTTCCCCCAGGTCCAAGTAACATGGTGAAGAGTAACAACTAGTAGATAACAGAGATGGGCTTTGAACCTGGACCTCTCTGATATCAGAGCCTATAATCTTTTGACTTTTACATTGTAACTTCTTCTCTGAAAATGTGTATGAAAAGTGTGTCAAACTATTTATCTGGGATCATTACTCTTGGGATAACAAATACTATTACTTACTATGTTATTGTCCTTCTTTTATGTGAACTAGTATTATAATGTATTTGGTGTGCTTAGGTCCACTATTTCTTTAAACAATAAAAATTTATTTAAACAATAACTATCAATGTACTTTTCATAGTGTATGTACTCCAAAGTTTGCAAAGTCATAAAGATTAAGGAGAAATATATACAATATAAAAATAGCATCTCCTACACAGTCTTGGAATGTAGTCGATGCTCAATAAATGTGGGAAAAATTCCTAGATAAAAACAGGCAACAGGTTGTACCTTAAAAAACACCAAGCTCTGTTGTCAACTTAGAGATATCACTTTTCTTCTATAAATGTCAATTCTTCCTCCATAAAATGAGGGCAGTGGCCCTTTCATTTGAAACTCTAGTGTTGAATAATTTGCTGCTGGCCCTGGAACTACAAATAAAGCACACTTATATGGCTTTTTCTGAGAAAGGAACACATTTCTTTGGAATAGCTCAATAGTAGAAATATAGGAAGAGAGAAATATTCTGCTTACTCACCATATCAGTTCATACAAAGAATTAAGATCCTCAGAAAATGCTAAAGCTTAATAAAGTATTTTAAATACCTCAGTGAAAATAATGTGCATATGTAAAAACCCTGAAAGCAAAGAATAAACTTCCTTTGATATCTGTCCACCCCAGAAAAAAGGTGATGGATTATGCATTTGCTTGTTTGGAATTCCATTTATATTCTATTCCAAGCTGTAAGATTTAGAACATCATGAAAATGTTGCAGATCTTAGGGAAGAAAAAGGAGAAACAAGATAATAAAGAAAATCCTTGAATTAAATGAAAAAATATTAAAGGAGGATGAAACAAATTTCAGAATACAATGAAAATATATCTCTTCCAAGGACAAAAGAGAATATATCATGAGGGTAAATGCAAGCTTAATAAAAAGAAAAATAAATTTATAGATTTGTCACACTGTCGAAGCATACAACTAAACAAATACCAGAGCCTCGTTCTGTAGATTTAAATATATAATTACTTCAGAGTCCTACTAATTAAAATCAAACATATAATTGTTTAAGTCCCTATTATAAGCAAAGTTTTGCAAACTCTCAAATATATTCGGAAAAAATTGCTACACTCAGCTGTGGCTGGGAAAACAATCAAAAGACATTCCATAGCATTTCTCAAGTGATAAGGAAGTATTCAACTATGGTTTATTCTAATTTAGGCCAGCATCCAATTAAACCCAAGTCTTGTGCAGTTCTTCATTTAAATATTAAAACCTATTTTTATTAGAAACTTCAAAAAGCATTCTTTTGAGTTTTCTTAACTATTTCCAGCTGGATGCATTATCTGTACTCAATTTATCATTCACTGTAACAGTACCAGGTGGTCCCATAGGTTTAATGAGTATTTGATTACAAGTACAGGAAAAAAAATTGCAATGGAAATATCTTTATTCTGGATACCTACCTTTCTAATTTGTCTCAATATGCTACCTTTTAGCTAAAGCAGCATCTTTATCCCTAACAGAGACCAGGCTGAAACAGCAGGACTTGTCAGCCCCAACTGGACAAAGGTATGCTGGAATTTTACTTTTTCCCCCCTTTCCTAGACCACATCCTAATGTAGGTGGAGAAGCTACTAAGATTATGCCCACAGATGACTCCTAATAAACAGGCAGGCTATATGCAAATGGTTCCAGATGGGTTGTTAAGCCATGGAGTAAAGTTTTTAAGATAATTTGGAAGAGAGAGAGGCTATGAAAGGAATGAGAAGGGATTCTTTTGCAGCTGATGTTTGGGAAAGGAGAGATAATGTAGTCAAATAGGACATATGTTTAATAAATTGCTGTCTTGCCAAAGTGACTGGGCACCCTAGGAGGTAATCCTCTTTGAATTAGACTAGAAAAACATTTGACCAGCTGTTATCACTTAAATATATTTTTATTAAAAAATACACAGAGGAAAACATTGTTGGCCCAACAATGACCTTCAATGCTCCCCATCTTCTCTATTCCTGGGTGTATTTCTCTCTCTCTCTCTATTTTTTTTTTTTTTTGCTAGCAGTGGCCCCCAACTGCTGTATAAGGAGTTGAAGCCTCCTTTGTTCTGCTGAGCACTTTTATGACCTTAGTTATGCAAGTTTAGGGGAGGGGAGACATTCAAGACTTCCTTTGAAAAAAGCAGGAATATAATTTTGACCTTTGTGGTTGATGTGGGATAAAAGAAAGACAGAAAAACAGAGGACTCTGAGTGAACATCTCCTAAAATTAACAGAAACCATGGGGCAAGCTTTAGACTCTCAACCCCATGGATTTGGCAAGGGTCTTAGAAAACAATATTTAGAAATTGTTTTCTAAGTAAGAAAGGCTTCATTTCATATCTGAGTGACATATGAAAATAAGCAATGGAGCATAGAGGGGTCAATATGGAAATTGAAATATCTGACACTGAACAAGGCCAATTAGAGTTAATTATGGGGAAATGTCACTGAGTCTTTGATCTTGAAGAAATCCATGAAGTCATTTAGCCCATTCCCTAGATTAAAAGCTGGATGTATTCAAACTATCACAAGCAAACAACATTCTTTCATATGCTGCCTCATGTAAGAATCCACTGCCTTCTTCAGCTATTTCCCTGAGATGTCACAGTTCAGGGCAATGTTTACTGAGGATCTACATAACTGAGTGACGTCCTAGTGCTTACAGAAACACCTACCATCTAAAACCAACAGAACTTGTCAGATTTAATGAATTAATACATTTTCTCAGAAATATTTTAATAATTTAGCAATAAGATTAATAATGAAAACTATTGCTGAAACTACAATTAATGTGTTTCCAACAAGGAATCAGCAATCATGTCAGGATTTTCAAATACCTTTTCTCTTTACCTAAACTATGATCTCAAATTTGGTTTCTACTAGAATGAAGACATATTTTATGGAAATGTACTGATACAAAAGCAGCTTGTCAGAGTCATTTGCAGTTAACTGGGATAGTCACTGTTCTTTAAAATGGATCTGCTATGCTTTATTAAACCAAAACAGCTAAGAGGTTAACAAATAATTCGGCACATCATTAAAACTTAGGTACAAAGACACAGTTAGATAGAATGAATAAGATTTAGTAGTTGGTAGCACAGTAAGTTGACTATAGTTAACAACCATTTATTATATATTGTAAAATAACTAAAAGAGTGTTATTAGAATGTTTCTAACACAAAGAAATGATAAATGCTTGAGGTAATGGATATACCAGTTACCCTAATTTGATCATTGCACCCTGCATGCCTGTATCAGAACATCACATGTACCCCATAAATATGTACAACTATTATGCGCCCATAATAATTAAAAATAAATTTCTAAAAAATATTTAATGACTCTCAGGGTCGGAAGTGGCCTTAAAAAACAAGGAGACAAGGCCAGGTGCCTAAAATGTATTGCAGACAATATAATTTCATTTAGACATCACAATTAGTTCATCTTTTTAAATTTATGTTTTCTCTGGGGAAGTGACTAAAATACAGGCAGATTTTTAAAAGGAGAGAAAATAAAGGAACTAGATAGATAATCCATGAATTCAGTATGCGTCTGTTTAAATATGCAACACTTACCATAATATTGAAATAGCCTACTTGTTGGTTTTAAAAATGCTTATTTTTATCACATTCAGAGACATAAGTGCTACGTCAGAAACAGTATGCTTTTCATAGCTCTCAAGCCTCTCTCATTCACAAAGACAAAAGAAACCACAATGTTTGTTTTTTGTGTATGAATAGCATTCATAAAATATATATTATACTACCTATTTTAATTAATAATTAGAAAGATATTTTTATTCTTTATTACTCACATATTACTAGGAATTGTCATATTCTGATTGGATGCTAATACGCATGTTTATGGCAGTGTTTTTTTCCTGTGGATTTGTGCAGAGCACATACCACAGAATAAAGACATTTATTGCCTATAAAGTCCTTTGCAGCAGCTTCCATCCCAATGACACTGTTAACCTCAGTTGTCATCAAAGCACTGATATAAAACCAATGTGATTTTGGAATGTTAATTCATCAAGGTGAAAACAGAAAAAAAAAAATTAGCCTACTTTTTAAATGACTCCAGGCAGATAAATGTTGGAGTTACATATGAAACATCTTTATCCATCTGGGTTTAGATTCTAGTTAGCCTTTGGCTCATCATCCTGGACTATTCATGGAGAAATCTAACTAAGGAATCTCCAACGAGGCCCAAGGATGGAGACTGACCCACACGGGTGCTTCCAGTGGAATCGATGGAGCACCAAAGATGGAGGCCGTAAGAAAATTCAGCACTGTTCAAGCTAATTCATTTAGAAAGTTATTCTTAGATTGTAATAACATAATTTAATAGGATTAATTTATTTATGCCAGAAAGTATTTGGTCTCATGTATCTTAAACTACTGAATTATGTTAATTATGGTGGATTTTGTTGATGCTGATTCTGTTATCTTTTCCTGAACTGAATACAGCTGTTTGATCCATTTCTAATTGACTGTGCTCTTCTCTCCTGGAAAAGCCCTATCTGGAAGGCTGGTAATTCTGTTTTCTTCTGGGGAATGGTTTCTGTTTTGCTTTTTTTTTGATTGGGTTGGATTTTGGCTTCGTTTGTATCTGTCTTTGACTTACTTGTTAATCCTCAGGTTTTCTGGTGTGTTAATGGCTTTGTGGCTTTTTGTCTTTAAGATACAGCCTAATTTGTGAGAAAGTCTATGAAGGAGCTACAAAAAGTCAAGAAGAGGAAAATAAGAACCAGACTGCCTTTTTTAATTTTTCATAAGAGAATGAATTTACTTGTATACAAATAAATACCCTCTAAGACTGACCCAGGTGGGAGATGAATTGCTTTGTCAGAGGTGTATCACTGTCAAGGAAAGATTCAAAGTCAAGATTTTTAATATTGTTTTAGTTCAGCAGATCATTTATAATCAACATACATTTCCTGAATCCCAAAATATGAGACACTAGAATACATAGAAGATGCATCCCTTACCTTTAAGAGGACATCCTCTGGTTGAAGAGATGGAACAGCAGGGAAAACAATAGACACATAGCATATGATAAAATGAAAAGGCCTGGGATTAGTGTCAGAAGAATGACGTTAAGTATAATCACTTTACCTTTCTACTCCTGGTTACATCTGTGAAATAAAGACATTTATATTTGCTCTACCTTCCTACATGGGTGTATTAAGGCTTAAATCAAAAGATTGTGAGGTGCCCAAACAAATTAAGTTGCTGTAATTATTTAATTTAAAAACTGATAATGAAGAGTCCATATTTTATTAACAATCCTAGTTTAAATGTGACAAGTGCCAAAAGTTCTATATTGAACTTCTTTATTCTATGAAAATCAGGATTTTGAAAATCTTCCTGTTAGCAAGAAAGATGTGATGTCAATATGACACATCTCCCAAAGATACAGACACTCTTTGTTACTCGGAACACCAGACCCTGAAGAAATTCTTATGCCATCAACGTTGTTTGCATGATATTGGAAAATTCACCTCTCCCTTTAGAAAACACGGACCTCGTGTTCAGATCCAGAAGGTGTACCTGATTAGTCTAAGGCCAATCACTTCCTTTGTTAGTGATTGGTTCAGTAATGGGCATGTGACTCAACTCAAAACAAA